>JAJPUD010005036.1:17246-71854 GCA_023553655.1 Myrmecobius fasciatus | reverse complement strand
ACTCCCTTCTATCACCATTCAATTTCCTCCAGAGATCTATCATACCTAACTTTTCTAGCCTTTTGTTAACCTCCCTAACTTCTTTCTTATTTATTTTGAAATTTGATTTATCTAATTCTGAGAGAGCAAGGTTGAGATCTCCCACTAGTATAGTATTACTGTCTATTTCTCCTTGCATCTCTCTTAACTTCTCCTCTAGGAATTTGGATGCTATACCACTTGGTGCATATATGTTAAGTATTGATACTGCTTCATTGTCTATGGAACCCTTTAGTAAAATGTAGTTTCCTTCCTTATCTCTTTTAATTAGATCTATTTTTGTTTTTACTTGATCCGAGATAAGGATTGCTACCCCTGCCTTTCTTTGTTCACCTGAAGCATAGAAGATTCTGCTCCAGCCCTTTACCTTCACTCTGTATGTATCTCTATGTTTTAGATGTGTTTCTTGTAAACAACATATTGTAGGATTCTGGCTTTTAATCCAGTCTGCTACCCGCTTCCGTTTTATGGGAGAGTTCATCCCGTTCACATTCACAGTTAAAATAACTATATCTGTATTCCCTGCCATCTTATTTACCCGGAGTTATGATTTTCTCTTCCCTTTCCCCTCTCTCCCTTCCCCCCTCCCCAGTACTTTGCGCTTGATGACCACCTCCCTCCAATAATCCTCCTCCCTTTAGAGTCAAACAAATTCCTTCCTTCTCCACAGGTCTGAGAGGTAAACTATCCTATGTTCCTCTAATTTGCTTATAATATCACTCTTTGTGTCTAAATCATGAACCCATTTAGATATTCTCTTAGTATGTGGTGTTAGGTGTGGGTCAAGCCCTAATTTCTTCCATACTAGTTTCCAATTTTCCCAGCAGTTTTTCTCAAATAGAGAGTCCTTATCCCAAAACCTGGGGTCCTTGTGTTTATCAAACATTAGATTGCTATAGTTATTGCCTAGTTTGTCCTGTGATCCTATCCTATTCTACTGATCGACTACTCTAATTCTTAGCCAGTACCAAATGGTTTTGATGACCACTGCTTTATAATAGTTTTAGATCTGGTACAGCAAGGCCACCTTCATCAGCATTTTTTTTTCATTAATTCCCTTGAAATTCTTCACCTCTTGTTCTTCCAGATGAACTTTGCTACTAATTTTTCTAGATCTGTAAAATAATTTCTTGGGAGTTTGATTGGTATGACACTAAATAAATAAATTAGTTTGGGTAGTATTGTAATTTTTATTATATTTGCTCAGCCTATTCATGAGCACTTGATATTTTTCCAACTGATTAGGTCTGACTTTATTTGTGTGGAAAGTGTTTTGTAGTTTAGTTCATCTAGTTCGTGACTTTGCCTTGGCAGATAGATTCCCAAATATTTTATAGTATCATCCATTATTTTGAATGGAATTTCTTTCTGTATCTCTTGCTGCTGAACTTTTTTGGTAATATGTAAAAATGCTGATGATTTATATGGATCTTTTTGTATCCTACAACTTTGCTAAAGTTGTGAATTGTTTCTAGTAGTTTTTTAGTTGAGTCTCTATGGTTCTCTAAATATATTATCATATCATCTGCAAAGAGTGATAATTCGGTTTCCTCATTATCGACTCTTAATTCCTTTAATCTCTTTTTTTCCTCTTACTGCCAAAGATAACATTTCTAATACAATAGTAAATAGTAAATAGTGGGAAGCCTTGTTTCACACCTGATCTTGCTGGGAATGGTTCTAGTTTGTCCCCATTACATATGATGCTTGCTGATGGTTTTAAGTAGATGCTACTGATCATTTTAAGGAAAAGCCTGTTTATTCCTATACTCTGTTGTGTTTTTAATAGGAATGGGTGTTGGATTTTATCAAATGCTTTTTCTTCATCTATTGAGATAATCATATGATTTTTGTGAGTTTGGTTATTAATATAATTGATTATGCTGATAGTTTTCCTAATATTGAACCAGCTGTGCATTTCTGGTATAAATCCTACTTGGTCATAGTGTGTTATCCTGGGGATGACTTTTCTGTAATCTCATTGCTAATATTTTATTTAAAATTTTTGCATCAATATGCATTAGGGAAATTGGTTTATAGTTTTCCTTCTCTGTTTTCACCCTACCTGGTTTAGCTATCAGCAACATATCTGTATCATAAAAGGAATTTGGTAGAATACATTCTTTTCCTGTTTTTTCAAATAGTTTATATAGTATTGAAATTAATTGTTCCTTGAATGTTTGGTATAATTCACATGTAAATCCATTTGGCCCTGGAGATTTTTTCTTAGGGGCTTGATTACTAGCTTGTTCTATTTCTATTTCTAAAATGGATCTCTTCTGCTAACATGGGCAATCTATATTTTTGTAGATATTCCTCCATTTCATTTAGATTATCAAATTTATTGGCATAAAGTTGGGTAAAGTAACTACTAATTATTGCTCTAATTTTCTCTTCATTGGTGGAAAGTTCTCCCTTTTTATTTTTAAAGCTAACAATTTGATTTCCCTCTTTCCTTTTTCTAATCAAATTAATTAAAGGCTTATCTATTTTGTTGTTTTTTTCATAAAACCAACACAATAGTTTTCTTAATTTCAGTTTTATTAATTTCCCCTTTTATTTTCAGAACTTTCAATTTGGTATTTAATTGAGAGTTTTTAATTTGCTCTTTTTCTAGCTTTTTTAATTGTAAGCCCAATCCATTTATCTTCTCTTTCTTTATTTTATACAAGTAAGAATCTAGACATATAAAATTACCTCATAACTGCTTTGGCTGTATCCCACAAATTTTAGTATGTTGTCTCATTATTGTCATTCTCCTGGATGAAATTATTGATTGTGTCTATGATTTGCTCTTTCACCCATTCATTCTATAGGATTAGATTATTTAATTTCCAATCAACTTTTGGTCTATTTTCTCCTGGCCTTATATTGCATGTGATTTTTATTGCATCATAATCTGAAAAAAATGTATTTACTATTTCTGCCTTTCTGCGTTTGATTTTGAGGTTTTTATGCCCTAACACATGATCAATTTTCGAATAAGTTCCATAAACCGCTGAGAAAAAAAGGTAAACTCTCTTCTGTCTCCATTCAATTTTCTCCAAAGATTTATCATACCTAACTTTTCTAACATTTTGTGTACCTCCCTAACTTCTTTCTTATTTATTTTGTGGTTTGATTTATCTAATTCTGAGAGAGCAAGGTTAAGATTCCCCCCCCCAGTATAGTATCTTGCATCTCTTGCATCTCTCTTAACTTCTCCTCTAGAAATTTGGATGCTATACCACTTGGTGCATAAATATTTAGTATTGATATTGCTTCATTTTTATGGTACTCTTCAGTAAAATATAATTTCTTTCATTATCTCTTTTAATTAGATCTTTGCTTTTACTTGATCTGAGATCAGAATTACTACCCCTGCTTTTTTTTTGTTCATCTGAAACACAGTAGAGTCTGCTCCAGTGCTTTACTTTCACTCTGTATGTATCTTGATGCTTTAGATGTGTTTCTTGTAAACAACATATTGTAGGATTCTGGCTTTTAATCCAGTCTGCTGTCAGCTTCCATTTTATGGGAGAGTTCATCCCATTCACATTCACAGTTAAAATAACTAATTCTGTATTTCCTGCCATCTTATTTACCCAAAGTTATGATTTTCTCTTTCCTTTCCCCTTTTTCTCTTCCCCCTTCCCCAGTATTTTGCTTTTGATGACTACCTCCCTCAAACAATCCCTTTTCTCTGTGGTCCCTTTTTTATACCTTTTCTCTGTGAAACCAAATGTGTCTGATATTCTGTTTTAGAGCCCAATCTGATGAGAGTAAGATTCACACAATGCTCATCCCCTTCCCTTCTTTCCCTCAATTATATTAGGTTTTCTTTGCCTCGTCATGAGATTTTACTTTCTTTTTACCTCCTTTTTTAAACCTTATTTTACCTCCTTTTCTCTCTTTTTTCAATATGATACCCCTTCCACCTCTAGTTTCTTTTTCATATTATCAAAGTAAAATCAAATTATACCCCCATTTTTTAAGTATACCTATAGTAGAAATATAGTTCTCAAGAGTTTTTTCCTTTTTACCTTTTTATGCTTCTCTTGAGTTCTGTGTTTGGAGGTCATTTTTTTGTTCAGATCTGGTCTTTTCATTAGAAAGAGGTGAAATTCACCTATATCATCAAATGTCCATCTTCTTCCCTGGAAGATAATGCTCATTCTAGCTGGATACTTATTTTTGCCTGTAATCCAAGTTCCTTTGCCTTTCAAAATATCTGATTCCAGGCCCTTTTATCTTTTAATGTGGAACTTGACAGATCTTGGGTGGTTCTAATTATAGTTCCTCCATAATTTAATTGTTTCTTTCTAGCTACTTACAATATATTTTCCTTGGTATGATAGTCCTAAAATTTAGCCACAATATTCCTTGGGGATTTAATTCTGGGGTCTCTTTCAGGAGGTGATTGGTGAATTCTTTCAATGGTAATTTTATCTTCTGATTCTAAAACATCAGGGCAGTTTTCTTTCATGATTTCCTGGAACATGGTGCCTGGGTTCTTTTTTTCATCATGGCTTTCAGGAAGTCCAATAATCCTTATATTGTCTCTCCTAGATCTATTTTCCAAGTCAGTTGTTTTTTGTTTTTTTTAATTAAAAGTTTTTTAATTTACAAAACATATGAGTGATTTTTTTACATTGACCTTTGCAAAACGTTTTTTGTTCCAAGCTTTTCCCCTCCTTCCCCCCGCCCCCATCCCTAGATGACAGGCAATCTAATACATGCTAAATATGTTAAATTATATGACAAATCCAATATATGTATACATATCTATACAGTTATCTCACTGCACAAGAAACATCAGATCTAGAAAGAAAAAAAAACAACCTAAGAAGGAAAACATAATGCAGGGAAATATTCACAGAAAGCATTAAAATGCTGTGTTGTGGTTCACACTCAGTTTCCTCAGGCCTCTCTCTAGATGTATATGACTATCTTCATCGCTGAACAATAGGAATTGGTTTGAATCACATCATTGTTGAAGAGAACCATGTCCATCAGAATTGATCATTGTATAGTCTTATTGCTGTGTATAATGTTCTCCTGGTTCTGCTGATTTCAATCAGCATCAGTTCTTGCAAGTCTCTCCAGGCTTCTCTGAAATCATCCTGCTGGCTGTTTCTTATCGAACAATAATATTCCATGACATTCATATACCATAATTTATTCAGCCATTCTCCAATTGATGGGCATCCTTTCAGTTTCCAGTTTCTTGCCACTACAAAAAAGGCTGCCACAAACATTTTTGCACATGTGGGTCCCTTTCCCTCTTTTAAGATATCTTTGGGATATAGGCCCAGTAGAAACACTGTTTGGTCAAAGGGTATGCACAGTTTGATAACTTTTTGAGCATAGTTCCAGATTGTTCTCCAGAATGGCAGGATCCGTTCACAGTTCCACCAACAATGTATCAGTGTCCCAGTTTTCCCACATCCCCTCCAACATTTGTCATTTTCTTTTCCTGTCATCTTAGCCAATCTGCAAGTCAGTTGTTTTTCCTAGGAGATATTTCATATTTTCTTCTATTTTTTTCATTTTTTTGTTTTTGTTTGATTCTTGAAGTCTTATTGAGTCATTCACTTGCATTTGTTCAATTCTAATTTTTAAAGTATTATTTTCTTCTGTTACCTTTTTAAGCTCCTTTTATAATTGGCCAATTTGTTCATTGCATATATTTTCCATTTCACCAATTTTGTTTTTCAGTGAATTGGTATCTTTTTCATATCTCTTTTATAGGGCATTATATCCTTCTTGCAATGATCTCAATTCATTTCTCCATTTTTCTTCTAACTCCCTTTTGAGATTCGTTATGCAGTCTTCCAGGAAAGCCTTGTGAAATGGGGATCAGGTCATGTCTCCCTTTGTGGATTCATCTGGAATTTTTTTTACTTTACTTTAATGAACCTCAGTATTTAAGGTCTGTTCTCTCTCTACATAAAAGCTGTCTATGGTGAGAGTTCTTTTTTGTTTTTTATTGGTTTTTTTAAAGCTTGAGGTCTGTTTAAAGCAGAGGAGCAACAGCTGCTTTAATTTGCCCTGGGGCAGTTCAGCTGATTGACTTCAGGTGTTGGGCTATCAGGGCTAGGTCCTGTGTTCTCAGTGGTTTACAATCTATCTTTTACAAAAGGCAGATCTGCCAAAGCACCTACCCGCCACCAGGGCAGAGTGGTCTCAGAGGCTCACAGAAACTTCCCAGGTGCTTAGAAACTGCTATGTTCTTATCCTGGCCTGGCTTCCTGCCCTGTTTCCCGGAGTTGCCCTCTGAGCTTGGCAACGGACCCCCTGCCTGACTGAAACAGATCTGTTCCAAGGTAACCAAGACCAAGGTAACTTTTTCTGGGAATATATTGTACTCCAAATATTTGGGGGTGCTTTGACTCCAAAACCAGTTTAGAGGCTTAATTTACTGTTGGTTTGAGAGAAGGTCAGATGAGGTCACAGCGAGTCATGTCTGCTCTCCTCCATCTTGGCTCCACCCCTCCCAAACTTACATATTCTTTTAATATGCCTCATGACAGCAGCCCCAAAACCCAATATTTTGGGTGTTCAGTTTCCAGTCCTCAACATTTTGAAACATGTACATGCAAAATCTAGTTTTACTTCATCAATTTCAAGGTAAACTCCCTCTTTTTGGTCTATCCTATGAGTAGAATTTCCCCTCCACTTAGGATGGTTTGTTGGGTCTTGGACTTTTGAATTTTGGCAGTTTTGATATACTTCCCTTCAAGAATATTTGTTACCTTTCATCTCCACTCGGTTATCTACCTGATATAGGAATAGAAAAAAAATGTTTATCGCTTGCGATAAAGATGCTCCAATCTATTTCAATTTGCTAGCACTCTCCACTAAGCTGCCTCCTAAAAAAATAGACTAATTTGGCCTACAAGATCTCAAAAAAGACAAGACAATTTTTTGGAAGTACTAGTATCAGTGTATTGTGAAAGATCAGAAAAAGTGGTATATCAATATGTCTCTCATTTCCTTTTATCTTAATATTTTATATTGTATACTTAGTTGTTTGTGTCTGTGTCTCTGTGTTTGAAGAATGTCTATGTCATGTTTGTGCTGTGAACTAGATTTTCTTACCTTAAAAAATTTAAAAATCTATGCAGCAGGAAAAAACAATAAACAAAACAACAAAAAACAAGAATAAAACAAAACAAAGGAAAAAAACAAAACCTCAAGGCTATAGTTAGAACAGTTGGAAAAGATTTATTAAAAATACTCCCAATTTAGATTAAAAAAGGTGGGGAGGGGAAAGTTTTCTGTAGTCCCAACTGGGGCCAACTTTGTACTACAGAAATAAAGCTGGATAGTTAAAGTTGTATAACTAGTAAAAATATTTTAGCAGATTCTGAAAGTTTTGAAATTGCTCATGAAGGAGAGAATTTCAGGAAAGAAATTCTGAAATTAAGAGAATAATTCCCAGGAATTCACTTGTTTCTGAATCATTTTAATAAGTTTTCAGGTACTCTATAAAATTTATTTTAAGGAAAAATAAGGATTAGATATTTTAAAAAGTTTTAAAAGTTATTAAAAGCAATTGACAACATTAAGATCATTGCAGCCCCTGTTCCTCTTTAACCCTTGTCACTTCAGATCAAATTAAGAAAAGAGAATACAAGAGAGTAGTAGACACACTCGAATTCTGCTTCATCTGACAGAAATGGAGGAGGGTACAGCTGCAGTAAGTTTGACCCCAAGGCCACCATCTTTGCCAGGAGTTCTGACATTGGAACTACCACCAAAGGGAGACCCTGGCACCAGTCACCTCAGACCTGAATAGGCTGTGTCCAACTACTGCCTGAGCAGAATCTGGGTGTCTCTAGCAGCTCTTACCATGGTAGTGTGAATTGGGGGACCCAGCCAATCCATCTTTGGTAAGGCCACTTTTTATGTTTCAGCTGAAAACCTAAAACAATAAGGAAACTTACTTAAATGGACAAAGGTTGGAAGCTCAAGCTGTCCTGAAAACTCTCAGACTTGGGATAGCTGCAGAAAAAAAAATCCTAACAGTGGAATCTATGAAATTCATAATTACTCATTAATAAATATTGTGTTCTTTCTGTGATTGTAGAACTAAGGTTTGCTTTAATCTGGGAACTTGAATTAGAGTACAAACTGAAAAACTAAAAGTATATGTGAAATGTTCTATTTTCATCGGTTTTCCTAACCCTGCTTTATAATGTTTTTGAATTCAATTTAGTGAAGAGGATAATTTCACCTTTGCTTCTAAGTTTAGAGGAAGTTACAGCTAAAAAATTTGGCTATTGTAAGATTGTTAGTTTTTTATTTAAAATTGTTGATTGAAAAGGAGGGGACAGGTTGAAACTCTTTAACTAAATTGGTTCTGCTTCCTTAGAGTTTGGGCAAGTACATCAGAAGTAGTCTACTCCCCTCCTACCTACACAGAGTGGGGGTATGTGTTAATGAGCACAGCCCCCAACAACTCTAAGGTTATATTCTGTGAGAGGGCAGAAATAACAAGCTCAGCTCCTTTTTGAGGGTCTTTGTTGATTCCCTTGAATTTGCATACTTGTTTCTTTAGTGTTGAGGAGCTATAGTAGGGAGCAATCTCCAGATGAATTTGAGGGACTAATTTTCAATTCAATAAAGGGTGGTGATTACGCCTCAGGCCAAGATCACCAATTGAATTGTATGTGTAGATCACTTTGGGAGTTTCCCCTAGGAACAGAAGTGTGGGACCCTCCCAAAGGTTGGGGAGGGGCTGAGATTTTAGGGTTTCTCTAACCCAGGTCCACCCCTCCCAAAGATCAGGGGGACACAGTTTACATCAAAACCACAGTAAACAAATGAATTTTAGATTCATACTTTTTACTTATTTCTTCTATTGTCATACAAGTGAATTTTTCAGTTGCTCCCTTTTGATTACTTTTAATGATGAGGAGAGATGAAAAATGGAATGGAAAAAGGAGGAAATAGGGAAAGGGACCTGTAGGAATTAATCATTTTAATCAATTGTCTTGAGGCTGGCTCTATTGTAAAAACATATTGGACAATGAAAAGCAATGGCTAGCCTGTGCCAAATTAGCTATTAGGGACTTCTTGGGCTGCTTGCTACTCTTATAGGTGGGAAGATGGGAAGATGGGAAGATGATGTAATTATTGGAATCAGAGTACTTAGTACTTATTTGTTGTCATTCTTTTCCCTCAAGAAATCCTTGAAATTCAGCATGGGGAGAAAAAATAGGATATTTCCCAAGGGTGAGAATCAGTCAACAAACATGTAGTAATACTATAAGTCATTGCATTAAATGAAGACATAAAAAAATCATTGTAAGAGGGAAGACAAGAAGTACATAAACTACAATAAGTCAGATAAATATAGAGTATATAAAATAACATCAAAAGGCATAATTCTAATAAAACAATAAGGCTATCAGAATACTTTAAGAGAGAGGTATACAGGGTCATCAGGTTGATAGTTGTGGGAATAAAATCCAGAAAACCTCAGGGGAGAAATGATGTTGAGAAAGGAATTGATAGATGCCTAACTAAATGGTTGATATGTGGGCTAAGTAGGGAGAAGAGTTGTGGATGAATTGAACCTGAAAACTTGGGCTAAGGAATAGGGAATTTCAGAAAAAGGCAGAGAGTATGGGACAAAGAAAGAACTGTGTTTTGGAAATATTGAGATTCAAGTGCAATTGGGCATTCAGGTCAAAATGTTCAACAGATATTATGTGGGAAATGGGAAGAGAGCTCAAGACTGAAGGAGGACCAATATACCTGGTAGTGGCTTAAGCTTTATCTGTTTACATTCCTACATGGGAGGATGATACTTGTAATTCCTTAGGACATTCTCATTATTATGCCAGTAAGAAGGAGTATACATAGCCAGAGAGTATGAGTTATGAATTGAATATGAAAGGATAATGTCTTTTTTTTAAATGATAAAAAATAGTGAGATAGGAATGTACCGGGAAAAGGGAAAGGCTGAAGTGGAATATTGCATATTATGTGTCATAGAAAAAGAGGGAAGAAAAAGTTTTTCCAATGGATGGGAAGAAGGGGAGGAGAGGTTGAGTGAATGAATCTTACTCTCATTAAAATTGACTAAAATAGGAGATAACATACATGCTTTTAATAGTGGTATAGAATCTATTTTGCCTAGCAGAAAAATAGGAGTTTAATGGGATTGGAGAAGGGAAAGAGGGGGAGAGTGATAAAAAAAACAGGTCATATTGGGGGAGGGAGTGGTCACTTTTGAGGAGAGACTGGGGGAAAGGTGAGAGAGAACAAATAGGGGCTCATACAATTAGCAATAGTAATTGTAAAAAAAAAATCAAAGCAAGTTTCTCTGATGAAATATCAGTGTTCTCTGGGAAATGATGAGCAGAATGTTCTTAGGAAAACAAATAAACAAACCTTGGAAGTCCTTCATGAACAAAGTGAAATAGACCATATGCAAAATAATAACAGTTCTGGTTACAGTTGACCAGCTGTAAATGACTTTGTTATTCTCACTAGTACAATCACCCACAACTACTCAGAAGGACTTACGGTAAAAAATCCTATTCATTTGCAGAGAAGGAACTGATTGTGTTCGAATACAGAATGAAACATTCACTCACTGTTTCTCTATTTCTTTATTTTTAACTTAATTTTTCTTGAGGGTTTTTTTTTTCATTAAGGTGGGAGATCTATTTTATTTCACAACTTGACTTTAATGGAAATATTTTGCATAACTTCACATGGGATTTCTTAATTGTGGATGGGGATCATTGAGAGAACCTGCGAAACAAAACTCTTTTTAAAACATTTAATTTAATTTAATTATTTTATTTTATTTTTTATCCTTTTTTAAAGCTTTTTATTTACAAGATATATGCATGAGTAATTTTTCAACAAAAAGCAAAACTCTTAAAAAGAAATGTAATTTTTTTTAATGTAACTGAGTTAAAATATTAAATAAATTAAAATAAAAACAAAGATGCCATTCAGTTTTGTACTTTGGAAGTTATTAGTAACTTTGCATTTCAATTAATAAAACTCAACTGAATAACGATGTGAGAAACTAAAGAGGAGAGAGTTTAAAAGAGAGCAAAAGGGGAAAGGATAAGTGGAGGTAAAAGACAATAAACATTTATTAATTGTCTACTCCACAGTAAACACTGGGGGGATACAAAGAAAGGCCCAAGCCAGACTGAGGCCTGGAGCAACTCTCAGTCTAAGAGGGTAACTCCATACTAACAACTTTGTATAAATAAGTATTTTACAAGAAAAATTGGAAGTAATGAAGTTGTATCTTGGACTTCCTCCAGGTATGAAATGAGGAAAAGCATATGCAAGAGCACATTGAAAATTTTGTTCTCCTCTAAAGACCAGGTATCACTCTTGGTAGATCTTAATGCCTATTCTGCTGCTATCTTTCCCATCCTCAGTCTGTTTTCTGATTCCTTTCCCTTTGCTCATATGTTCTCTTCTTCATTCATAGACTTGGTCCAGGTACAGCAAAAAACCCTGTACTAGCAGGCCAAGTCAGTGGTACTCCCAGGTCACCCTCACTGGATTGCATCCTTGGGTTCCAGCACTGAGCAGCTGTCTCACCTCCAAGGCCAGGATATTATTCATGCTGGGTTAATGACACAGAAGGAGTAACTTATGGTCCCATCATGGGTCAGAAATTTGCCTTGGGGATTGCTCACATGACACTGGCAGAGCCTATTATAAAGCTTGGGCAATTACTTCCTGTTCACCCCCAGGATCATCAGGACATCATCTCAGCCTTTGCTGTCAAATCAGTCCATGCTCTTTCCAAGAAGAGCTGCAAAGTCCAGCCTGCCTTGTCTCCAGAAAACAAGATTTCTTTTCAGATTGTCTCCAACCACTCCACCCAGTGGTGCCAGGGAGAAAGTTCCAGACACCAAATTCCATTTGGGGGCTTTAAAAACATTTTTCTTGTGGAAGATTCTGGGAAGATGGTAGAGTAGGTTGTTAAATTTCAAATTTTGGATTTCCCCCACAAATTGGACAAATTTCTGCCTCAGGGCAAATATAAACTGGTTATAAAAGCAAGAAGTCTTGTTCCAGAACAGGGGTCCTTCAGATACAACTCAAGAATTTCTGAAGAAAGCCATTGGATTGGTCAAAACCTGTCTGAAGTGCAAATACCTTCAGGCTAAATCCATAGAACCAAGAAATGGAGACCTCTTGGGCTAGCTAGGTGTGGCTGAAGCCTCAGCAGGAACCATAAGAGACTTTTATCTCTCATACTACTTGTCAAATTGAGACCTGAGAAGTCGGGGCAAGAAGGAAGCAGCACCTGGTGAGTGCAGAAGCAGTGGGGCAGGGACACTGTTGGCTGCTGGTATTTGCTGGAGAGTGGTGCTCTTGATTTGGGTTTCCTGATCAGAGGGCAGAGCTGAAGGGAAGCTTGAGGCATCATCTCCCTCCCTCTACCTGCCCCCCCCATGATGAAGTACTTACACTAATACCTCTTATTTTTAAAAAATGGACCTACAATGAACCCCACTATTGAAGCATATTATGGGAATAGGAAATACTAGACCTAATTCATCTTCAGAGGACCACACTTTAGTAAAAAAAAAAAAGCTTCTATCTCAAAGAGTTAGATGAAATGGCTCCCTAACCAAAGCGAATTTATGGAAGAACGCAAAAAAGAATTTGAAAATCAAATAAAAGACATTGAGGAAAAACAAAACAAAATTTTAAAAGAAAGAAAAATCAGAAAATTATGGGGGGAAAAGTTAACCAACTTGCAAAGGAGATAGTCTCATAAAGGAAAGTAATTATTTGAAAATGCAGGTCTAGCAAGGGGAAGCCAGGGAAGCTATAACAAATGAAGAAATAACAAAACAGATTATAAAGATTGAAAAAATAGGGCAGAAAGCATATAGATTGCTTACAAAAAGAACATATCTGGAGAACAGGTTAAGAAGAGAAAATAGAAGAATTAGACTGCCTGAAAATTGTGACCTGAAAAGAAGCTTGGCACAATAATGCAAGAAATAATTTAGGAAAGTTGTCCTAAAGTGATAGAACATGAGGGAAAACTAGAAATAGAAAAAAAAATCCACCAATCACCATCTCAACGAAATCCATTGTGGATTACACATAAGAATATTAGTGTCAAATTTCAGAACC
Source organism: Myrmecobius fasciatus (assembly GCA_023553655.1). NCBI lineage: Eukaryota > Metazoa > Chordata > Mammalia > Dasyuromorphia > Myrmecobiidae > Myrmecobius > Myrmecobius fasciatus. The sequence goes on along the minus strand of JAJPUD010005036.1, from coordinate 58,693 downwards.
ACAAGATCAAAAAATTTTGCAAGATACAAACAACCAAAAAATTCAAATATGCTGCAGTTACAATTGGAATTGTACAAGACATCAGAGTCACAGTAAAAGCCTGGAAATATATTCTGACAATTAAAAAATCTAGACTTATGGCCAAAAATGTCATATCCAGCCAAATTATAATTTTGAATGAGAAAATAATTGACATTCATTGAACTTGCAGATTTTCAGGAATTTCAATCAACCAACCCCAAAGTTAATGGAAAATTTAACATAGAAGAGCCAGTATCAAAAATTTTAAGGAATTCAACATGGAAAACTATTTAAACATGGAAAATTTGTTTACATATTTTTACATGGGAAATGTATACTATATGATTAAGATTCATATCAATGATAGGATGTACCACTCAAAAGAAAAATTGACAGGATTGATGTAAAAATATTAATCACATTAAACAAATGAGGTACAGAGGAAGAATAGACACCAAGGCATATTAAGGGAGCAATAATGAACTGAAAGCTGGATACAATCACCTTCCACTTCTTGAGTTCTATATGTTGAGAGTTTTGTATGGCTAATGAATGGTATAAATAACCCAAATGCCCTTGGGCCCTTCTCATGGCTGGTCCAATACTTGATCTTGGCTATGCCCAGAATAATGCTTGAGCCATTATCTCCCCTTTATTCCCAGGAGCATCAGGAAGCTACTGCAGGCTTGATCTTATATTAAGGAAATTTGGAGACTTTGAAATTGGTCAGCAATACAGATGCTTAACTTAAAGAGAGTGGATCAGGATAGTATTCAAGTTCTGCAAGTAGTTGGAAGTTCATGTCCTGGAAGCTCACCAGTTGATTAAAAATGTAGAAACCAGATGTAATGGAATATTATTGGTCTATAAGAAATGATGAGCGGGCTTATTTCAGAAAAGCCTGGAAAGACTTGCATGAACTGATTCTTAGTGTGAGTACAACCAAGAGAACATTGTATACATAAACCACAAGATTGTGATGATTAACAGTGATGGAGTTGGCTCTTTTCAGCAATGCTGTGATCTAAGATAATTCAAATAGATGGGATGAAAAATGCCATCCACATCCAGAGAGAATTATCACACAATGCAGATCAAAGGTAACAATTCATGACCTTTTTGTGGATGTTGGATTCCTGTTTTTTCCTTTGTCCTATTCTTTTGCCTTTTGATTTTTTTTCTTACACAAAATAACAAATGTGATTATATGACTAAAAGAATTGCAAGTATTTAACAGATTACTTTCTTGGGGAGGATGGGGTTAAGGGAGGGAAGGAGAAACATTGGGAACACAAAGTTTGACAACAATGAATGTTGAAAACTCTTTACATGTATTTGGAAAAATACTATTGAAATAAGATTAAAAATTTTTAAAACAAATACTATGTTATATGAAATCTTCCCAATTCATGCTCTCTGCCTCTGTCTCTATCTCACTCCTTTTTTCCTCCTCTCTTCTCTCTCTTGTTTTCTTCCTCCCCTTTTTATCTAAATCTTTCTCCTTTTTGTCTTCCCTCCCTCCCTCAGTAGGTCTCCCTCCATGCCACCTTGTCTTTTTCTTTTTCTCCTCTCTCTTTCTCTCTACTCTTCTCTCAGGATGGGCCTTTTAGACAAGGATTTTATTGTAAACATTTAACAACTCTCACTCCAAAGAATAATGCATACTGCTTTTTATTAAAACTTTTTATTTTCAAAACATGTGCATGGAAAAATTTTCAACATCATTGACAATCTAAGAATTATTGGACTTCCTAGAAACTATGATGAAAAAAGAGCCCAGACCTCATCTTTCAGGAAATCATCAAGGAAAACTTCCCTAATGTTCTGGAACCAGAGGGTAAAATAGTCATTGAAAGAATTCGCCAATTACCTCCTGAAAGAGACCTGAAAATGAAAACTCAAGTGAAGGAGAAAATATTCCAAGTAGACAGAAGGAAACAATTCAAATATCGAGGAGCCACAATGAGAATTACCCAGGATCTAGCAGCTTCCACTTTAAAGTATCAAAGAGCAAGGAATTTGATATTCCCAAAGGCAAAGGAACTTGGACTGCAGCCAAGAATCAACTATCCAGCAAAATTGAGAATTGTCATTCAGGGAAAAAATGAACATTCAATGAAACAGGTGGATTTCATTTATTTCTTATAAACAGACCAGAGCTCACTAGAAAATTTGATCTTCTAATTCAGAACTCAAGAGAAGCATACAAAGGTAAAAAGGAAAGAAAAAATAATTTTCTTTTAAAAGTTAAAAAAAATGTTATCTCTATATGGGAAGATGCTATGTTTAATTCTAGAGATCTGTATCTCTGTTATAGGTATATTTAGAGGATGCATATATGATTTGATTTTATTGTGTTGACATAAAAAAATTAGAGAAGGAAAGAGGATTCTACTGGAAGAAGAGGGAAATGGAGGTAAAATGGGGTAAATTACATCTCATAAAGAGGCAAAAAATATTTATTACAATTGAGGGAAAGAAGGGAGGGAATGAGCATTGTGTGAATCTTACTCTCTTCATATTTGACTCAAAAAGAGAATATCAGACACATTTAACTTCACAGAGAAGCTTTCTCACTCTATTATGAAGTAGAAAGGGAAAGGGGAAAGGAAAAGGGGGGCTAATAGAAGGGAGAACAGAAGTAGAAGAAAGGAATAAGAAAGGGAGAGGGGAAGTAAAAGGGGAAGGTTGTTTGAAGGAGGGAGTGGTCAGAACTAAAACACAGGAGGAGGGAAAGGAGGAAAGGAAAGAGAAAAGTATAACTGAGGAAAAACAAAATGATGGGAAATACAGAGTTAGTCATTTTAATTGTGAATATGAATGGGATGAATTCTCCTATAAAGAAGTGAATAGCTGACTGGATTAAAAGCCAGAATCCTACAATATGTTATTTACAAGAAAAACATTGAAAGCAGAGTAGTACATTCAAAGTAAAGGTAAAAGACTGGAGCAGAATATATTATGTTTCAGCTGAAGTAAAAAAAAAAAGCAGGGTTAGAGATTCTGATCTCAGATCAAGCAAAAGAAAAATATATCTAATTAAAAAGAGTTAAGAAAGAAAACTACATCCTACTAAAAACTACCATAGTGCGGGATCTCAACCTTGCTCTCTTAGAACTAGATAAATTGAACCACAAAATAAATAAGAAAGAAGCCAAGGAGGTAAATAGAATTCTAGAAAAGTTAGGTATGATAGACTTTTGGAGAAAATTGAATGGAAACAGAAAGTAATATACTTTTTTCTTGACAGTACATGGAACTTATATGAAAATTGTCCATGTATTAGTACATAAAACCCTCAAAATCAAATGCAGAAAGGCAGAAATAGTAAATGCATTTTTTTTCAGATTATGATGGAATAAAAATTACATGCAATAAAAGACTAGGGGAAAACAGAACAAATATTAATTGGACACTAAATAATCTAATCCTAAAGAATGAGTGGGTGAAACAACAAATTATAAACACAACAATTTCATCCAAGAGAATGACAATAATGAGAAAATATATCAAAATTTATGAGATTCAGCCAAAGCAATTCTTAGGGGAAGTTTTATATCTATAGAGAAAGAGAAGATCAATGAACTGGGCTTGCAACAAAAAAAGCTAGAGAAAGAACAAATTAAAAACTCCCAATTAAAAACCAAATTTGAAATTCTGAAAATAAAAGGAAGGATTAATAAAACTGAAAGTAAAAAAACTATTGAGTTACTAAACAAAACTAAGAGTTGGTTTTATGAAAAAAACCAACAAAAATATAAACTTTTAGTTAATTTGATTAGAAAAAGGAAAGAAAATCAAATTGTTACTATCAAAAATGAAAAGGCAGAACTTCCCAACAATGAAGATGAAATTAGAGCAATAATTAGGAGTTATTTTGCCCAACTACATGTCAATAAATCTGATAATCTAAATGAAGTGGAGGAATACTTACATAAATATAAATTACCCAGATTTACACTATTGATCAGAGAAATGCAAATTAAGACAACTCTGAGGTACCACTACACACTACAGATTGGCTAAAATGACAGGAAAAGATAACGATGAATGTTGGAGGGGATGTGGGAAAACTGGGACACTAATACATTGTTGGTGGAACTGTGAACGGATCCAACCATTCTGGAGAGCAATTTGGAGCTATGCTCAAAAAGTTATCAAACTGTGCATACCCTTTGACCCAGCAGTGTTTCTACTGGGCCTATATCCCAAAGAGATCTTAGAGGAGGGAAAGGGACCCACATGTGCAAGAATGTTTGTGGCAGCCCTTTTTGTAGTGGCTAGAAACTGGAAACTGAAGGGATGGCCATCAATTGGAGAGTGGCTGAATAAATTATGGTATATGAATGTTATGGAATATTATTGCTCTGTAAGAAACGACCAGCAGGACGATTTCAGAGAGGCCTAGAGAGACTTGCATGAACTGATGCTGAGTGAAACGAGCAGAACCAGGAGATCACTATACACAGCAACAACAGTATTACATGATGATCAATTCTGATGGACACGGCTCTCCCTGCAATAAAGAATTGTCTCAAACCAGTTCCAATTGTTCACTGAAGAAAACCATATACACCCAGAGAGAGGGATATGAAATATGGACCACAACATAACATTTTCATGATCTCTATTGATGTTTGCTTGCATTGTGTTACCTTTCTCTGATTTTCTTTTTTTTCCCTTGTAGATAGGATTTTTCTTGCACAACTTGTCAAGTATTTCAACATTATTAACATAGTGGACTTCCTGCCATCTAGGGGAGGGGAGGGGACCGGGGGTAAAATTTGTAATGGAAAGCTTTGTAAAGATCAATGCTGGGGAACTACCCATACATATGTTATACAAATAAAAAGCTTTAATAAAAAATTACCCAAATTTATAGAAGAGGAAATAAATTATTTAAATAGTCCCATTTTAGAAAAAGATATTGAACAAGCTATTAATCAATTTCTTAAAAATAAATCTCTGGGGCCAGGTGGGTTTACATATGACTTCTACTAAACATTTAAAGAATGATTAATTCCAATACTATTTGAAAAAATAGGGAAAGAAGGAGTCCTGCCAAATTTCTTTTATGTTGCTGGTATTTAAACCAGTTAGAGTCAAAACAGAGAAAGAAAATTATGGATCAATTTGCCTAATGAATATTGATGCAAAAATCTTAGATAAAATGTTAGCAAGGAGATTACAGCAAGTCATCCCCAGGATAATACACCATGATCAAGTTGGATTTATACCAGGAATGCAGGAGTGGTTCAATATTAGGAAAACTATTAGCATAATTGACTATATGAATAAACAAACTAGCAAAAATCATATAATTATCTCAATAAATACAGAAAAAAGCATTTGACAAAATCCAACATCCATTCCTATTAAAAACACTATAGTATAAGAATAAATGTAGTTTTCCTTAAAATGATTAGTAGCATCCATTTAAAACCAGCAAGCATCATATATACTGGGGACAAACTAGAACCATTCCCAATAAGATCAGAGGTGAAACAAGGTTGCCCACTATCACTATTAATATTCAATATTGCATTAGAAATGTTTGCTTTGGCAATAAGAGAGGGAAAAGAGATTAAAGGAATTAGAGTAGGTAATGAGGAAACCAAATTATCACTCTTTAAAGATGATTTAATGAAGCCTTTCTGCATTACAGGAAGATTAAAGCTTTGGGTTTGATGTTCCAGGTCAGGGGAGGGAGTTGAAGTGAAGCTAGATCCACCATTCCCACAAAACCCATGGTTAGAGGTGCTTACACTAAACGTTGTCATTAAAAAAATGAACAGGCAAAGCAGAACCCAACCATAGAAAATTACTATGAAGTGCTACCTCGGAGTTGTCTTAATTTGCATTTCTCTAATCAATAGTGATTTAGACTATTTTTAATATTAGAAATGACTTTCTTTGCCTGAAAATTTTTTCTTCATATGCTTTGATCATTTATAAATTTTAGAATGGCTAATATTCTTATAAATTTGAGTCATTTCTCTATAATTTTAGAAATTAAATTTTATTAGAACACTTTTGATAGAGAGGAGTCTAGGAGAAAATGTCTGAATTTTTCCCTTTTTGTATAGATTGTATAGATTTGTATAATTTTAATTTTGATTGGATTAATTTGGTTTAAATTGGATCATGAAACCATGTTATTCTACTAAAAGTACATAATGTCACCTAGGCCTTCACTGTTACAAAGCAAATCTTTGATATATAATGAACTCATTACCCTATTCCCCATGGCAGTTCTTTTAAACTTTTACATCTTTTACATCTATCCTTATAACTTTCATGGTCCCACCTGTTATTTTCTTTAAAAATAGGCCAGTCTTCCTCTACCTAATCTCACATCATTCAGATGCCTTCAGCCACTTACACATCTTTAACCTGGCTCCTGTAAAGAGTAAGAATAAGGGAGAGACTGGGTGAGATAAAGACAGACATGGGGAGAAAAGGAGAAAGAAGAAAGGAGAGAAAGAAGGAAAGAAAAGGGGAGTTTGAACAGAAGAGAGAAAGACAGGAGGTGAGGTAGAGAGGGAAAAAAAGAAAGGAGACAGAGAAACAGAGAGAGGGAGAGGGAGAGAGAGAGAGAGAGAGAGAGAGAGAGAGAGAGAGAGAGAGAGAGAAATAGGGAGAGAAATGTAGGAATAAACAGAGAGTGAAAAATAGAGGTGGAGAAAGAAAAGAAAAAAGGGAGAGGGAGATAAAAAGAGAACAAGGTGGGTAGGGAGAAAGAAATTGAGAAAGAGACACATGGGGGAGGGGCAGGAGGAGATTGAGGGAAATAGGAGAGGGAAAGAAAAAAGGAGAGGAAGTGGGGGAAAGAGAAAGTGCAGAGGTAGGGAGGGGGAGGAGGAGAGAGGAGAAAGAGAAATAAATCCAGACAAAAAGACAGAGATTGAGAGAGAAAAAAAATAATTGTTATTAACTGACAGGACTTTATTTTTGATAAGGAAACACTTCCCTCTTGAGCTTTTGGCCACAGAGATCCCAGGACAGGCTGGAAATTGACCAGCAAAGATGCTGCCTACTTCCTCTTCTAGAAATTCTTATAGGTGAGAGGCTTCATAGTACCTACTTTTATGGGGGTGGGGATACCAGAATATGTGAAGGAGGAGGAATGAGGGAGTTTGGTTGTTTTTTTTTATTTTTATTAAAGCTTTTTATTAACAAAACATTTGCATGGGTAATTTTCAACATTGTCCCTTGCAAAACCTTCTGTTTCAAAATTTCCCCTCCTTCCCCCCATCCCCTCCCCTAGATGGCAGGTAGTCCAATATATGTTAAATATGTAAAAATGTATGTTAAATGCAATATATGTATACATATTTATACAGTTATCTTGCTGCACAAGAAAAATCATATCAAGAAAGAAGGAAAAAAAAACCTGAGAAAGAAAATAAAATGCAAACAATAGAAAGAGTGAAAATACTATGTTATGGTCCACACTCAATTCCCACAGTCCTCTCTCTGGGTGTAGATGGCTCTCTTCATCACTGAATATTTAGAACTGGTTTGAATCATCTCATTGTTGAAGAGTTCACGCCCATCAGAATTGATCATTGCATTGTCTTGTTGTTGCCGTGTATAATGATCTTCTGGTTCTGCTCACTTTACTTAGCATCAGTTCATGTAAGTCTCTCCAGGCCTCTCTGAAATCATCCTGCTGGTCATTTCTTACAGAACAATAATATTCCATGACATTCATATATCATAATTTATTCAGCCATTCTCCAATTGATGGGCATCCACTCATTTTTCAGTTCCTTACCACTACAAAAAGGGCTACCATAAATATTTTTGCACCTGTGGGTCCCTTTTGGGAATGAGGGAGTTTGTATCTGTGGGAAGGGCTATGTTGTGGAGGAAATTATCTCAAGAGATGAATGTGAGAGCCATTCCATGTCTCAGTAACAGGAGATGGAAAAGATGCTTCTTCTTCTGTCCTCAATGGAGGAGCAGTTAAGATATACAATTATATATTGAGAGCAAACCTACCTCTATAGTCTCTGGAGGGGAAACACAGACCACCTGAACCTCAGTTACTTACAAAATGGATTTTCTTTTTTTTCCCTAATAAACTACTATTTCTTTAACTAGAAGTAAGGCTTGTAAGGTCTTAGAGAACTGGGCCTGGGATTCAGGATAACCAGTTTCAAATTCTGTCTTAGACATAGCTGAGGGACCTATTGACTAGTCATTTAACTTGTTTGCCTCAGTTTCCTCAACTGTAAAAGTAGAATAATAAGAGCATATTATCTCCCAGAATTGTGGTAAGGATCAAATGAGATGGGATATGCATAAAGGTCATTTAGCTCAGTGCAGAGAACAAAATGTGTGTTTCATTTTCTCTCCCTTATGTGAACCTAAGACTGCCTCTAGGGGTTCATTGCTTAGAGTTCCCAAACTGAACAATGGGAGACTTGTCCATGCTCTTAGCATAAGAGAAGATGGGGCAGGTCAGCATCAAGTTCTTATCCTTTTTGTAATGTGGACCCTCTGACACCTGGTAAAGACTGTCTCACCTTTCTCCAAACCATTCTTTAAAATAAAAAAAAATAATTCTCTGCAAAATCAAATTTAAATGCATTTAATACTTTTTCATTAAGTGGAGGGTGGGCAGAGTTGTTCTACCTGGAGGAATGGAACTGTAGGTATGGGAAATCCCTTCCCCACTACAGATAGGTACCTGATCTGTCATTTCTTAGACAGCTGGTTTGCTTCAAAGCACTGAAAGGATTAAGGAAGGCTTGTCCAGGTTAGAACTATTGGTCAGGACTTTCAACCTCCTAATTCTGGCTCTTCTGGTCCATACTTTAGTCACTATCCTGACTTTGTATCTTGTGGATTTGAGAAGACAAATATGAGAGAACTCATAGAGGAAAGAAGCAGAGATGGGAGTGACTGGAGTAATGAGCCTGACAGGTCCATAGAATGTTGTGAAATCAAAGAATCTTGGATGTACTTTCAGAAATTTTGTGATATGGGGAGTCTGGGAGAAGCTACCCACCTCCACTAAGGAATTGGGACCTGAAGAAACTGATCACTTTAAACAATTCTGTTGAGGCTGATTCTACTGTAAAAACACATTAACTGGAGAGTGAAAAGCAAAACATAGGAAAGGGATAAGAATTGCATTTACAAAAAAATACTCTATGCAGAATAAAATTGGCTATTAGGGCCATTTATTGGAAGGATAGGATAGTTAATGGAGCCATAGTTCTTAGCATTTATTTGTTAATATATCCTTTTTCCGCAGTTAAATTCTTCAGCAGATGAATGGGAAGAATATTTCCAAAGGCTGTGAATCAGTTAATCAGCATTTAGTTAAGAATTGTATCACTGTACTCTATAAAAAAATTCATTGTAACAGGGAGGATGGCAAATATATGAATTAGACTATACCACATAAATACAGAGCATTGTTCTTTTTACACTATGTTTAAAGCTGTCATACAGTGATTAAGCTGATTCTGTTTGGCCAGAGAGTCAGACCTAAGAAATTTTGGTGTCATGGTAGGAAAACTTTCTCAATATCAAGAGCTATTTAAGAGTGGAATGAGTTGCTTTGAGAGACAGTGGATTTTCCCCAATTGATAGAGGTTTAAGAACAGGCTGAAGTACCACTTGACAAATATTTTATAACAGGGTTACTTTTCCATGAAGAGATCAGACTAGTAGTTGTTTGAGGTCCCGCCCAAGACAGATTTTGTAATCCCTATCTTGAAAACTTGTCTACACATCTTTTTATACCCCTCTTTATCCAATTCTCTCTTCCCTTTATTTCATTATAGATTCTTGGAGGGTGCTATAGCCTTTATGCTCTCTCTCTATATGTACATAATGTTTCCTATTTAGCCCATTCTCATTGGTAGTAGGTAACTATGAACTCTCCTCTCCCTGAAATGCCTCTGGATCAGTTCTTCCTCTGTACCTCATTTGTGTAACATAATTAGTATATTTATCTTTGCTATTTTTAGATTCTTTTTAGATTCACATAATAATCCAATCTTTCTTTTGAGCAAACCAATTCCTGATGTCCATCTTACATATATGGTATAAATTTTCATGCATAACACATAAACAATTTGTCTATGCTGAGTTCTTTGAAATTATTCTTGGATATTGGTTCTGCTATGTTAAATTTTCTATTAAGGTCAGCTTTGATTGAAAATCTGCAAGTTGTTTGAATATTCTTTTTATTTTCATTCATTATGATGGATAATTATGCTAGATTTGGCCTTAGGCCTGCACTTTTGATTGCTGGTATATATCATTCCATGACCTGTAGATAAGGTGATAAGTGGCTGCTGATAAGTCCTATACATTCCTAATTGTAGCTCCAGAATATCTGAATTGTTTTGTTTTGTTTCTTGCAAATTTTTCTCTCTGATTTGGGGGTTTTGAAATTTTGCAATAATATTCTCATGTGTTTTCCACAATGGATCTCTCTCAGAAAGTGATCAGTGAATTTTTTCAATTTCTGCTTTCCTCTCCTGTTCTATCACTACAGGACATTTTTCTTTGATTATTTCTATTGTTATTGTGTCACGGTTCTTTTTTTGGTCACAGCTTTCAAATAGTCCAATCATTCTTAGAATTTCTCTTCCTGATCTATTCTCCAGATCTGCTGCTTTTTTTATATTTCACACTCTGTTCTCTTTTGTCATTCTTAATATTTTGTTTTGTTATTCTTAGACTCTTATAGCTTCACTGGCTTCCCATTGCCAATTCTGCTTTTCAAAAGTTTATTTTCTTTGTTAAATCTCTGTATGTCCTTTTCTACAAAGTCAGTTTTCCTTTCCCTAATATTCTTGTTTTTCTTGAATAGTTTTTATTTATTTGTTTATTTAGTTTTCCTTCAATCACTCTCATGTAATTTTTATTTTTTTATTAAAAGCTTTTTATTTACAAAACATATGAGTGATTTTTCTACATTGACCTTTGCAAAAACTTTTTTTTTGTTCCAGGCTTTTCCCCTCATTCCCCCCACTCCCCACCCCTAGATGGCAGGTAATCTAATACATGATAAATATGATAAATTATATGACAAATCCAATATATGTATACATATCTATACAGTTATCTTACTGCACAAGAAACACCAGATCTAGAAAGAGAGAAGAAAAAAAAACAACCTAAGAAGGAAAACAAAATGCATGGAAATATTCACAGAAAGCATTAAAATGCTATATTGTGGTCCACACTCAGTTCCCTCAGGCCTCTCTCTGGATGTATATCTCATATAATTTTTAAAGTTTTTTTTTTTAATTCTTCTAGGAATTCTTTCTGGGCAGGTAACCATTTAACATTACTCTTGGGGATAGGAAAGGATTTTTTATTTTTTTACTTCATTGTGCTCCTCTGAAAATGAGGCCCAGTTTTCCCTTTTCCCATAAGTTTCTGTTTGTTTGTTTGTTTTTTGCCTATTCATTTTTTTTAAATAATAACTATGAATGTAAACACTTCTCATGGGGTGGAGGGAATGTGCTCTACCTTGATTGCTGTTCTTCTTTCTCACCTAGAACCCCAAACCGAAAGCTCCACCCTCCTGCTCCTGCAAGTGCCTAAGTCAGCTGTGTCCCTGCCCCACTGCTTCTGCACTCATTGGGTGTGAAAATTTCTTCTCACTTTGAGATTCACTTATCATTGAGACAACCAGGTCAAAATTTTCCACAGATATGTGGCAATTGGAGAGGGACTATAGAAGGATCAATATACTGATGAGTGATTTGCATAGAGGTAATAATTGGATGTCAGGAAAATTGATAAGGTCCCCAAATAGGAACACATAGATCAAAAAGATGACCCCTGACAGAGGTATGAGGGGAATACAACCTTGGACCAAGCATGACATGAATAAAGATTCAGCCAGAGAGACTAAACAGAAAGCAGTCACACACGTCAGTAAAGAATCTAAAGAAAGCAGAGTCATGAAAACTCTGAAAAGAAAGTATTCTGAAGCTCAGGACACATCCTCTAGTCCTTTCCACAAAGTTGAAGATGTTCTGGACTAAAATGTCAAACTCTCATTCCTTTTTTTTTCCTGAGCTAATGAAACTCTATTAAAGTGTCCATGTTTCTCTCTAATGAAGTGAACTTTAAAACTTCCTCATGATCTGAGATATCTCCTCCTTACAGAGACCCATTTTTATAGGGCTACATGTCAGGATATTCAAAAAGAGTGATATAAAATACAGAATAATTCCATTGCAATGTATATTAAAATAAGCAAAATAATATGTCAAAAGGATTATAAGTTGGATTGGGCAAGGAATATTTCCATAGAAGATGGACAGAATTCTCCTTAGCTAGAGTAAAAGGAAAAGGTAAAAGCTGCCTATTGGGTGACCTACGTGGTAATAAGATAGTCATCTGCTTCTACTAGAGATGTCATTAGCCCAGAGATGCAAGAATATTTGGGGGAACTTTCCATGTAGCTACCTCTGTCATGCTAGGCTTGGTCACTAAGAAAAGGAAAAACAAGGGCATTGTTAATATGATTAAACAAGTGAACACAGAATCTGCAGGTTACAGCTCTGGGGCCTTATATACAAGAGGTTGGGCATGATTCTATCAAAATGATTAATACTGATGAGAATAGAGTAGTGGTCCAAAGGAATTATATCTCATACCTCATTTCAATGATTTTTTTATTAAAGCTTTTTATTTACAGAACATATGAGTGATTTTTCTACATTGACCTTTGCAAAAAAAATTTTTTATTCCAAATTTTTCCCCTCCTTCCCCCCACTCCCACCCCAGATGACAGGTAGTCTAATGCATGTTAAATATGTTACATTATATGACAAATCCAATATATGTTTACATATCTATACAGTTATCTTACTGCACAAGAAATATCAGATCTAGAAAGAGGAAAAAAACCTAAGAAGGAAAACACAATGCAAGCAAATATTCACAGAAAACATTAAAATGCTACGTTGTGGTCCAGACTCAGATCCCACAGGCCTCTCTCTGGATATGACTATCTTCATTGCTGAACAATAGGAACTGGTTTGAATCCCATCATGTTGAAGAGAACCATGTCCATCAGAATTGATCATAGTATAGTCTTGTTGCTGTGTATAATGATCTCCTGGTTCTGCTCATTTCACTCAGCATCAGTTCATGTGGGTCTCTCCAGGCCTCTCTGAAATCATCATAGCTCATTTCACAATGAACATTATTTCTTTATTTAAAGCATATATTTTTCTTTAAACTCCCTTCTATTCCTGAATTGCCCTGGGCAAAGTGGAAAGTAACAAAGAAAGATAAAGGGTAGGGAAATGAACCAACCTTTTCTCCTCCTCTTTAGAACATAGAGGAGCTGTCTCTATTTTAGACTGAGTGGAGATAAGGACAAACATCCATTTTCACCCTCCTCCCTCAACAAAGTCATTTCCCTCAAACATTTTGTTTATCAATTAAGCCCACACCTCAGGAGTTATTCCCTTCTGAAGCTCTTTAACATATCACTATCTTGTTTACTGCTCAAGAATCTTAAAGAAATCTTTTCATTAGAAATAGGTGAAATCCACCTGTATCATTGAATGTCCATCTTCTTCCCTGAAAGAATGTTCATTTTAGCAGGATACCTTATTCTTGGTTGCAATCCAAGTTCCTTTGCCTTTCAGAACATCAGAATCCAGGCCCTTCAAACCTTTAAAGTGGAAGCTGCTAGACCCTGGGTAATCCTAATTGTGTGGCTCCTCAGTATTTACATTGTTTCTTTCTGCTTGCAATATCTTTTCCTTGGTGCAACAGTTCTGAATTTTAGCCAAGATATTCTTTGGGGATTTAGTTTTAAGGTCTCAGGAGGTGATCAGTGAATTCTTTAAATGGCTATTTTACCTTCTGATTCTAAAATATCAGGGCAGTTTTCCTTTATGATTTCCTCTAAGATAATGTCTAGATTTTTTTTTCCATCATGGCTTTCTGGAAGTCCAATAATCCTTAGAATATCTCTCTGGATCTATTTTCCAGGTCAGTTGTTTTTCCTAGGAGATACTTAATATTTTCTTCTGTTTTTTTCTTCTCTTTTGTTTTTGTTTTTGTTTGACTGATTCTTGAGGTCTTATTGAGTCATTCACTTCCATTTGTTCAAATTTAATTTTTAGTGCATTATTTTCTTCAGTTACCTTTTTTAGCTCCTTTTGTAATTGGCCAATTGAATTGTTTTATTCATTGCATTCTTTTTTCCCATTTCACAAATTTTATTTTTCAGTGAATTGGGGTCTTTTTCCTTTCTGTTTTATAGGGCATTATATGCTTTTTCCATTCCTTCTTGCAATGATCTCATTTCCTTTCCCGTTTTTTTTCCTTTTTACTCTCTTTTAATATCCTTTATGCAATCTTTCAAGAAAGCTTTGTGAAATAGGGACCTCATATCTCCCTTTGGGGCTTCATCTGGAATTGCTTTGCCTTTAGGAACCTCAGGATTTGAGGTCTGTTCTTCTCTCTCTCTCCATAAAAGCTTTATATGGTGAGAGTTCTTTTTGGATTTTTTACTCATTTTTTAAGGCTTGAAGTCTGTTCAATGTAAAGAAGCAACAGCTGCTTATATTTGCCCTGGTTCAGTTCTGCTGATTGATTTCCATTGCTAGGTAATGGCGGCTAGGTTCGCTATTCTTCCAGGGCTCAGTGATATACAATTTGTCTTTTACAAAAGGCAAATCTGCCAAACCACCTGCTTGCAACCAAGACAGAGTGGCCTAAGAGGCTCACAGAAGGTTCCCAGGTGCGTGGAAGATACAACGCTCTGACTCTCCACTCTAGCTTCTTGCCCCAGTCTCCCTGTGTTGCAGTCTGGGATCAGCAGACTGTCCCCCTCCCTCCCTGCCTTAAGAAGTCTTAAGGAGAAAAATAGGGGTATTGAAACGGGACATTAAAAGTTCTAATAGTCCATCCTTCACAAGTCTCTTTATTACTGATTGTAATCTTATTTTTCCCTCCAATCATATAGGATATTTTTTTAACACACACACTACATCCTCCGAATTTTTCAGATTGATTTTAAGTGGGGAATTTTTAAACCTCCCCTACTTGGCATTCATATTCTACCAGAAGAGGATACATTTTAAATACTACCTAATGGTTCAACACCTTTAATTCCAATGCCAAATGCACAATCCAATCTTTGCCTAACAAATTATTCCCCACTTCTGGGATTTACATCTGTACTTTAATTTTTCCCATACACAGAAGTGACTTCTATAATAAGTGCAGAGAAATTTTTTCCTTTATTTCCATCCATTAACAATTCCTTAAATTCCTGATTAATTTACAGAGCAAGGATCTCTCTACCCAGTAACTACTAAAACTTCTCCTTTTACTCCCAGGGAGTCCCATCTTTCAAATTTACTGGGGGTTTACCTGTGGGGTCTAGAAAAAAGGAAGTCCAGATGCCCATAGTCCTCATTTTCCTCAAAAGGTAAGAAGGCACCAACTTTTCCCATTTTAATTCTGGACACTCCCACCCAAAGTGTCCATTCTTCCCACAGTAATAACAGGTGACATAACCACTCCACCTTGAGACATCTCTTCCCATCCCCATTTCTCCAATAAGAGATAAATTTTCAATACTCTTTTTTGCACTGAGTTTCTTGCTTAGATCAACTATGGACTTCTCCTGATACTGCTTCACCTTTCCTTCTTGTTCTACATACACAGTAATTATCAATTATAGCTTTTAACATAATGAACAATCTTAGAATTTTCATAATAAGCAAATGGTCCTAGCTATAATTTCCTCTTAACTCACAAAAAAGATGGAAATACCCAATTTCCTAAATTACATTTTCTGAGTTAACAAGGATGATAATAACAACAAATTCTTTTTTAATGTTAATTTGTGATTTTTATATTTTTAATTAAAGCTTATTTTCAAAATATTTGCATGGATAATTTTCAACATTCATCCTTGCAAAACCTTGTATGTACCAAATTTTTTTCCTTCCCTTTCATTATACCCCTTCCCCTAGATGGCAAATAATCCAATATATGTTAAACATGTGCAGTTCTTTATACATAGTTCCACAAATATCATGCTACACAAGAAAAATCAGCTCAAATAGGAAAAAAAACAAGAAAACAAAAAAAGAGTGAAAATACTATGTTGTGATCCACTCAGTTCCCAAGTCTTCTCTCTGGGTACAGGTGGCTCTCTTCATTACAAGATCATTGGAATGGGCCTGAATCATCTCATTGTTGAAGAGAGCCATGTCCATCAGAATTGATCATCATATAATTTTGTTGTTGCTGTGTATAATGATCTCCTGGTTGTACTCATTTCACTTAGCATCAGTTCATGTAAGTTTCTCCAGGCCTTTCTGAAATCATTCTGCTGATCATTTCTTATAGAACAATAATAGTCCATAACATTCCTATACCATAACTTATTCAGCCATTCTCCAACTGATGAACATCCACTCAATTTCCAATTTCTTGCCAAAAAGGACTGCCACAAACATTCTTGCACATGTGGGCCCCTTTCCCTCCTCTAAGATCTCTTTGGGATACAGACCCAGTAGAAATGCTGCTGGACCAAAGAATCATTTCACAATTCCTCCAACAATGTATCAGTGTCCCAGTTTTCTCACATCCCCTCCAACATTTGTCATTATCTTTTCCTGTCATTTTAGCCAATCTGAGAGGTGTGTAGTGGTACCCCAGAGTTGTCTTAATTTGCATTTCTCTAATCAATATTGATTTAGAGCACCTTTATATATGACTAGAATTGGATCTAATTTCTTCATCTGAAAATCATCTATTCATATCCTTTGACCATTTATCAATTGGAGAATAAAATGAATTCTTATAAATTTGAGTCAATTCTCCATATATTTTAGAAATGAGGCCTTTATCACAACCCTTGAGTGTAAATTTTTTCCCCAATTTATTGCTTCCCTTGTAATCTTTGCTAATCTAATCTTAGCATTGGTTTTGTTTGTACAAAAACTTTTTAACATAATATAATCAAAATTATCCATTTTTGTATTCAATAATGTGCCTTCAGAGTTCTTGTTGGAGTCCCGTTCCTGTAGTGAATTACGGGTATGAATTTACTAGGGCCAGGTGGAGAGAGTCTCGAATATAAACTCTTCAAACTTTATTGATCATATATACATATATATATATATATATATATATATATATACCTCAAATTCTCATAGACTTGATACAAAGTACACTCCGAAGTTCCTATAGTTTTCTCTAACAAACAAGATTTACTGAGATGTAAATAATTAAACCCCGATCTTGGTTAATTAGACAGAGATACAAATAGTTGAGATACACATCAGGATAAAGTTTATCATACCATTGTCTCAAGTATCTTTCTCCCAAATGCCTTTATTCTCTATTGTGGGCTCTTCTTCCTGTCCTAAATTCAAAGGTTTGCATTTTGCTTCAGTCACTAGATTATTAATTTATTATATTGACAAGCAGTCTCTGCTATTTCTATAGAAAAGGGAGTTTTGGTGAGCCAAGTTACTGTAAGATTCAAGACCTGGAATGGATACTTACCTCCTGGCCCTTTACACTTCCTGAAGCTGGGCTGCATCTGGGACTGTGTCTGCACTCCCACCCTGGTGGTGGTCAGACCTTTTCTGCTGAACTTCTAAGTTGTCTTTGGCTGGAAAATGTTCTACTCCATGTTTTTTATGTTTTGATGCTCTAAAATTTGTTTAGGGTCATCATTTAAAGGAATTTGGAGCAGTTTGGGGAGAAGTTGGGCAAGTTCCTGCCATCTGGGCTCCTCCTCCTTTTAAATATTATTTCAATAATATTTTTCCAAATACATAGAAAGAAAGTTTTCAAGATTGATTTTTGCAAAACTTTTTGTTCTCAATGTTTCTCCCTCCCTCCCTCCCTTTACCTCATTCTCCCCAAGACAGAAAGCAATCTAAGTTAAATTATTGCAATTCTTTTAAACACATAAACACATTTATCATGTTGTGCAAAAAAAAAATCAAATCCAAAGGGGAAAAAAACTAATAAAGAGGGGAAAAAAACAGGAATCAAACAACAAAAAGGTAAAAATGCTATGCTTTAAACTACATTCACTTTCCATAGTTCTCTCTCTGGATATGGATGGCAATTTCCATCCCACATCTATTGGAATTCACAGCATTGCTGTTAAGAGCCAAGTCCATCACAGTTGATCATCACATAATCTTGTTATTACTGTGTACAATGTTCCCTTGGCTCTGATCACTTCACTCAGCATCAGTTCATGTCAAACCTTTCTAGGCTTTTCTGAAATCAACCTGCCTATCATTTCTTTTTTTTTTAATTTTATTTTATTTGCATAACATATGTGTGGGTAATTCTTCAACAATAACCCTTACATAGCTTTCCGTTACAAATTTTTCCCCCCTACTTCCCCACCCCTTCCCTAGATGGCAGGATATCCACTACATGTTAATTATGTTAAAATATTGGCAAATCAAATATATGTATACATATTTCCAAACTTATCATTGTTGTGCAAGAAAAATCTTATCTACACAAACGATATATCAGATAAAGGAAACACAATGTAAGCAAACATCAATCAAGGAGTATGAGAATGTTATGTTGTGGTCCACATTTCACATCCCTCTCTCTGGGTGTATATGGCTTTCTTCAGTGAACAATTGGAGGTGGTTTGAAACATATCATTGTTGAAGAGAGCCATGTCCATCAGAATTAATTGTCATATAGTACTGTTGTTGCGGTGTATAATGATCTCCTGGTTCTGCTCATTTCACTCAGCATCAGTTCATGCAAGTCTCTCCAGGCCTCTCTGAAATCATCTTGCTGGTCATTTCTTACAGAACAATAATATTCCATAATGTTCATATACCATAATTTATTCAGCCATTCTCCAATTGAAGCTGCCTATCATTTCTTAAAGAACAAAAATGATATTCTGTTACATTCATATACCATTCCCCATCTGATAGGAATCTGCTCCATTGCCAGTTCTTTGCCATTGGAAAAAAAGCCTGCTACATTTTTGCTCATTTGGGTCCTTTTTCCTCTTTTATGATTTCTTTGGTAAACACATTCAATGGAGACACTGCTAGATCAAAGGGTATGTACAATTTTTTTTGGTTTTTTGAATATATATAGGGAAGACATGTCTATGATCAATTCCAGTGAGATCTCTACTTTTTTATCTCTCTTCCTCTAGGACTGAAGCAAGGACATGTTTTTTGCCAAGGACAATTTGGATGTTTATACCATCATTCACTGGTCCTATAAAATTCTCAACTTATAGAACTCAAGCAGTGAGAGGTGTTTGTGCCCAACTTTCAGCACATTATTGCCTGTGGTTGCTTTAGCAAATGATTTTGCCAGATTTATACAGCATGGGAATCAGAGGTCGCCCAAGGCTAAGGTTTCCTTCAACATCTACAGTCAGTGGGGGAGATATGGGGTTGGGCCTAAGATCATTTAAGTGTACAGCTAACAGCTGCCAAGGGGACTGCTGTGGAAGTCTTAGGCACCTAAGAGTTTGAAGCTTGCCCCTGGGAACAGTGAATTCAATCTTGGTGATTTTTACAGAAAAAATAATCCCAATTAAAATCCATTTTCTTCTCCCATATGCCTCTCTCTACATAAAATTTTAAAATGACACAAAATGAAAAACATGTTTTAAGGTCACATGAAGAATTAGTTATTTTTTAAAATATAATTTCTCTTTTATCTCTTTGGAAATCTCTCCAATAAATGCCTATGATCATTATAGAAGTTCAAATTAAATTTAATTTTCGGGTCAGAATGTCACTTGAGTACCTGACTTTGTGGTCACCACTACTGTTATCACTATACCCTTTCAGCTAAAATCCTAGAGAAATCTAGTCATAATGTGGATTATAGTATTGGCTTCTTGGTTTTTCCGGATTTGGGGGAGCTATTTCCAGAAATGTGGTGGTGAAATCTGATTTAATTTCAAGTTGGTATTCAGGATTAATAGAGTATCAGGAAGTGGATAAGTATGAAAATATGTTCATGTAGGTAAATTTGATGAAGAGATTATCTTGAGTTAGGGATTCTACAGCAGCTTCTGGTTAGAGGTTGGGATTGGATGGAGCTGTTACATAACAGATGGTGCCAGGGAAACTTATACCTTCAGAGTCAATGTCCATTTGAGGTCTTCCCTTAGGAACTTGATATTTTGGTGTTGAGGCTTACTGGTTGGTTTTGAGGCTTATAGTTTCTTGGGGCACAACGATGGACTGAATATCTCTTTCTGGTAGCCTGATTTCCAAATGGTCTTCTGCAATCAGAAAAAAATGCTGGTAATATTTTATGAATCTTTTTTTTTTTTGCTTTTTGCTGAGGCAATTGGGGTTAAGTGACTTGCCCAGCATCACACAGCTAGGGAATGTTAAGTGTCTGAGACCAGATTTGAACTCAGGTCCTCCTGACTTCAGGGCTGGTGCACTATTCACTGCGCCACCTAGCTGCCCCTATTTTATGAATCTTTAAAAAAAAAAAGCCAGAATGGATGAGACATTTGGAAAAACTTCTCCCTCCCACTCCCATCTCAAGGTGTGGCTCTTAGCCATTCACCCTATGTAATTCCATATTTTCTCCAATTTTTATTATTCTTTTCCTGTTTATTTTTGTTTATTGTATATTTAACCAACTATTGATCTTTATTTCTTCTATGCTTCAGGCCATGAACTCAACCTGGATACCATCCAGAGAACCAGCACCTCCTGGATTCTGCTGCTAACTTCTTTGGGGACACAACTTCCCTCCTCTATCTGGACATCATTATGCAGAGACATCTACAAGACCTCTTCCAATAGGAAGTAATAATAAAAAATGAGATCTTTGCCCTAAATGAATTTGAGTGCCAAATGTTTGGGAATAAAGTGTGGTATTCCTGATGTGGTACTTTTTTGAGGAATGTTATATTAATGCAATTTTCAGGAATGTTGTAATAATGGGACCAAGTATTAAAAACTCTAAGATGCCAGATCCTAGAGATGATGTAAATCAGATCCAAAACTATCTGAATGTAGTAGTGCTGTATTTAGGGGACCTTGCTCAGGTTATTTTGCTGGGCCAGGTGGCTAACCTCAAATGAATGCCAGTGGTCAAGAATCCAGACTTCTGGTTGGTAAAAATGGATTTTTGGAAACTAATGAGATGCCTAAAATTAACACAGGCACAGTACAAAATTGGTTGCCTGACACTTGACTGAGTGATCTTTCAGTCCTAAAACTGCAACTCCGGAAGGTTCCCTCAAGAGCTCTGGCCAGGGAACTAATTTAAATTATGCCTTTTGCATTTTTTTAATGTTTTCTAGTTCTTCTTTGACCATAAATTCCTTTCTTTCCCACAGATCAGAAGAGACTATCCATTGTTCTTCTTAGTTATTTATATTATCACCTTTATGTCTAAATTAAAAACCCAATTTGGACCTTATCTTGGTATAGGGTGTTAACTGTTGGTCAAGGCCTAGTTTCTGCCATATTATTTTCCAATTTTCCAAGCAATTTTTCTCAGATAGTGAGTTATTTAATCCAGAGGATAGAGTCTTTGGGTTTATCAAACACTAGATTACTATAGTCATTGACTGTTGTGTCTTGTGAAACTAACCTATTCCATTAATCAGCTACTTTATTTCTTAGCAAGTACCAAATGGTTTTGATGACTACTGCTTTAGTTTTAGATCTGGTATAGCTAGGCCTCCTTCCTTTGCATTTTTTTTCCATTAATTCCCTTGAAATTCTGATCTTTTGTTCTTCCAGATCAACTTTGTCATTATTTTTTCTAGCTCTGTAATTTCTTAGCAGTTTGATTGGTATGGCACTGAATAAGTAGATTAATTCAGGTAAAACTGTCATTTTTATATTAGTTCAGCCTACCCATGAGCACTTAATATTTTTCCAATTGTTTAGATCTAACTTTATTTGAGGAAAAAGTGTTTTGTAATTGGGTTCATATAGTTTCTGGAATTTTTTTGGCAGATAACTTTCTAAATATTTTTTATTATCTACAGTTATTTTGAATGGAATTTCTGTTTGTATCTCTTTCTGTTGGATATTGTTAATAATATGTAGCATACTGACAATTTGATATTATTTCCTTTTTAAAATCAAATTAGCTAGTTTTATCTAATTTTTTAATAAAACCAACTTTTAAGTTTTGTTTACTACTTCAATAGTTTTCTTTCAAATTTATTTTATTTTCAGAATTTTAAATTTGGTATTTAATTGGAGTTTTTAATTTAACTTTCTAGCTTTTTTAGTTGCATGCCCAATTCTTTGATGTAAGATAGATTTCTATGCTTATATAGACTATGTATGTTATGACTCTGAGGCAAGTCTCATGAGAGCAAGATTCATACATTCTGCCTCTCCTCCACCTCTTCCCCTCCACTGTAAAAGCTGTTTCTTGCCTTTATTTCTGGCAGATAATTTGCAACATTCCATTTCTCCCAGTATATTCTTCTCACCCCATAATTTCACCTTTTTTTGAAAGATATTATCCCTTTATATTCAACTTAGATTTGTGCTCTTTTATAAAGACTCCTAACTGCTAACATAATGAGAACATTCTAATGAGCTACAAATATCATCCCATATTGAAATGAAGTAGATAAAGCCTATTAAGTTTATTTATTCCCTTATGCTATCACTTTCCTGATTACTTCCTTATGCTTCTCCTGTGTCTTGTATTTGAAAAGAAAATTTTCCATTCAGCTCTGGTCCTTTCATCACTTTTTTTTAATTAATTTTTTTTTGCAAAACATATGTATGGGTAATTTTTCATCTCTGACCCTTACACAGCTTTCTTTTACAAATTTTTCCCCCCTAGTCACCACCCCTCAATGGCAGGAAGTCTACTACATGTTAATTATGTTAAAATACTTGACAAATCGAATTTTGGTGTATACATATTTTTACAGTTATCTTGCTGTGCAAGAAAAGTCGTCATCATAACTTCTTGAAAATCCTCTATTTCATTGAATGAAAATGTTTTCCTCTGAAGGATTGTACTCAATTTTGCTGGGTAGGTGATTCCTGGTGGTAATCCTAGCTCTATTGTTCTCCAGAATATCATATTGCAAGCCCTCCAGTTCTCTAATGTAGAAGCTGCTTAATCTTGGGTTATCCTTACTGTGGCTATCCAGTACTTGATTTGTACCTTTCTGAATGCTTGCAATATTTTCTCTTTGGCTTGGGACTTCTGGAATTGACTATAATATTCCTAGGAGTTTTTATATTGAGATCTTTTTCAGGAGGTGATCAGTGGATTCTTTCAATTTCTGTTTTCTTTTTCTTTCTATATATCTTTGTAAATACATATGTATGTGTATGTATGTATGGAGGGTGTATATTTATTTTATATATACTTGTATGTGTGTTTGTGTATGTGTATGTGCATGTCCATATGTAATATGTGTGTGTGTGTGTGTGTGTGTACACAAATATATCTGTACTGAACTAAACCCTGGATGGGAGATGTAGTAGGGAAAAAAAGGGAAAAAAGATAAAGTAAAAAGTGCATAGAAGAGAACAAAAGAAATCCTAAAAGAAAGCAAAAAGAAGGATCCCTACGAATACAATGTCTTCAATTGCTGCATATGCTTTCTTGAAAAGGAAATTTTGAATTCTCCCTGATATTCTGCTAGGATGGGGCAATATTTTTAGCATTTTTCATCTATTTCTGCTTTTTCCTCTTATTATTTGTGTTTTCTTATTTAGAATTAAAGTTAAAAAATTAAAAAGAAATACAGAAACCTAGACCCCGCTTCTCCTGAAGGGGCCACTATTGTCAACATACATTTTATTAGTTAGGCTGCCCCAGACATTCAGAAGGAGTTGCAGAATTTACCCATAGAGCCACAAATTCCCCAGATCCAGCTGTAGAGAAAGCTTTGAGAGTTTTGAACAATGGCTAAAAACAGTTTTTACCAACAGTTAAAAGTCATGTTGAATCCCGCGAGGTTTAGAGCTTTCTAGAAGCTAAAGGCCATCTGTTGCTGGCTAGCAGAAGGCTAGCCAAATATCAGGCCTTCCTACTAGACACTCCCAATTTAACACTCTGGGTGTCACACTCTCCACTCTGCCATCTTGCTTTCTGACACCACACAGTCTAGTGACATTATTCATAGTTGTAAGGAAACTTTAGATTCAATTTACTCTAGTTGAACTGACTTGAGAGATGTTCCTTTCAACAACCCAGATGGTGAATGGTTTACTGATGGGTCCAGTTTTTTTGCAGTTAGGGACAGAAGGTAAGTGACTCCATGGTGACCCTCAATAGTATTTTGGAGGCTAAACTGCTTCTCTCACTTGGAAAAGAACAACCTTCAGTCCCATGTGAAACCTATTTTATCTGGTGACAAGCTAGCAACAACAATTAGGCAAGTTTATCAAGTCTGGCCAATATGTAACCAAGCAAATTCTGAAAGTGTTCTTAAATATCCCTATCCCTCAATTTTTTCATTTAATACCTGTTCAGAGGACAGGTACCTATCCTGGCAGACAGACTTTAGTCAAATTATTTTTGTTTTTTCTTGACATCTTTTCCAATTGGGTGGAAGCCTTCCCTTTCAAGGCTGAACAAGAACAGGGGATATCAAAGATTTTTCTAAAAGAGATTATACCTTATTTTGGAGTGCCCACCTCTTTACGCGTGACAGCAGTGTAGCCTTCTTCACAAATAACCCAAACTGTGGCTGAGGGACTTGATTAATTATCTCCTCTCTGCCTGGCATCCTCTGTCTTGGGGAAAAGTGCAGAAAATGAATCCTCCCCTCCAGGGAGTCCTCCCTAAGGTGTGTCTGCAGACATGGGAAGAGGGGGCAAAAAGCCTCCTGATGAGTTTGCATTACATCTGGGGAGAACACTGACCTCCGCTCCTTTTGACCTTTTACAAGGGCAGCCATGCTTCCCCTCTGACATTCTGTAGATTCAGAACAGCATGTGGTCGCCCAGTTTGTCCCACAGCTGGGCAGAGCCCCGAAGGCCCTTTCTGAATATGCAAGTGAACACCTCCCCAAACCAGCAGGTGGTCACCCCAGTAAATGCAGGGGACCTAGGATACTTGAAATCTCAGACCGCCCAAAGTCCTGACCCACTGGGCACCAAATGGAAAGGACCACATGAGGTCATTTTAACCATCCCCCTGCTGTTAACCTCAGAGGCCTTCCCAGCTGGACTCATGTTTCCAGAATCCAACATTCTACTCCTGTTACCTCTGCTAATTCAGACCTTCCTGGCTCCTCATGAGAACCCAGAGAAGATCTGAAACTACTGTTCCCCAGAACCCCTGGAACACTGAGTATTGTATGGAGAAGAGTGAACTTGTCTGTGTCTTCCTTTTTCACTCCTTTGTATTTCTCTTTGTTATTTTCCCCTTTCTCCAAGGTACTTGCCTCTTCTCAAACTATTTGAACCTTTTTCAGTGTCCTTTGAACTACACATCCCAAGGATGAGAACCCTACTCCTAGTGCTCTTTCTCCAGGTCTCTTTGCCCCTTTAGAGACTATCTCCCGGAGGGGGGAGGTGAGGTGTGTGGCTATTAACTCCTTGGTTAGGTTAGGAAACTCAATAAGCAGCAGGAAGATGATGTGCTATGAGCATCCTCACGGCAGCCCGCATCTGTGATCTGATGCATTCTTGGCAAAGGACACATTTCTGAAGGTCATTGTCCAACATGGATGCCACCAAATTTGTACTAGCCACCCCCAGCCAACAACTTGACTATATTCCTTTTTTCTTGCCAGAAGGGATCTCTCTCATATCTCAGCATGCCTTATCACAGAAACTATCAATGTGATCCTGTGGTGGTTTTGTTTACACCCCAGATGGGGGGCCATGGACTTGTACCAGAAATACTGGTGGAGAAAATGAATGCAACCACTCTCACAAGTATCTTATTTTCACTTCAACCACCTGTACTAGCTATATACTGAGGACTTGAACACTCACTATACCTGTGACTATGGACTATGGACCAGGACAATAGGGAATTGTATGGTATCTATTCCAAAATTATTTCAGCAAACTCACCTATAACACTGATGCACCCCCCCATCCTGAGAAGTTATTCTTTTTTTTTAATACTTTTTATTTGCAAAACATACGTATGGGTAATTCCTAAACATTAACCCTTACAAAGCTTTCTGTTACAAATTTTCCCCCCTACTCCCCACCCCTCCCCTAGATGGCAGGATATCCACTACATGATAATTATGTTAGAATACTTAAGAAATCGAATATATGTATAGTTATTGCACAGGAGAAATCATATCTACAAGAAAGAATAATCTGATAAAGGAAATACAATGCAAGCAAACCTCAATAGAGAGTATGAAAATGTTATGTTGTGGTCCACATTTCACATCCCTCTCTCTGAGTGTATATGGCTCTCTTCACCGAACAATTGGAACTGGTTTGAAGCATTTCATTGTTGAAGAGAGTGATGTCCATTAGAACTGATCCTCATATAGTATTGTTGTTGCCGTGAATAATGATCTCTTGGTTCTGCTCACTTCACTGAGCATTAGTTCATGCAAGTCTCTCCAGGCCTCTCTGAAATCGTCCTGCTGGTCGTTTCTTACAGAACAATAATATTCCATGACATTCATATACCATAGTTTATTCAGCCATTCTCCAATTGATGGGCATCCATTCAATTTCCAGTTTCTAGCCACTACAAAAAGAGCTGCCACAAACATTCTTGCACATGTGGGGCCCTTTCCTTCTCCTATGATTTCTTTGGGATATAAGCCCAATAGAAACACTGCTGGGTCAAAGGGTATGCATAGTTTGATAACTTTTTTGAGCATAGCTCCAAATTGCTCTGAGAAGTTATTCTTGTTGGTATAATGTCATACAATTATTGTGACCCCTGGGGAGAGCTAACCAGAACACAGTTACCAAAGGTGACCTCGGGCTCCATTTCTTTCTTTGAGGGATGCACTTTTATCTGTAAAGTGAGTCTTCCACAATTTCACTTGGATAGTTCTCATGGCTCTTGTAGGAGGAATGCCTCTTGACTGGAACGCCTCAAACCACCATCCTCTTATTCAATGTCTAACCCCTGTAATCACTTTGGTGTATGGACCCTTGGCCACCTGAATACCCCTTATACTGTGTATAATGCCAACATTCCCTCCACCAACCTTACCTACCATCTGATGAGATCGAGGTGAGTGAGTGGGGAGAATGTTCTCTGATAATTAAGGAAGGGCAAAGCTCATTCCCTGGGTTGAGTACTTAGAACATGAAAACATCTGACTAAGGAAACAGCACACTTTCTCCAAGACCTCCAAGAATCCCTGAACTCCATGGTCAACACAGTCTTAGATCATTGGTTGGCTCTAGATTCTCATTTTTTTGACTTTAGTAGTGGCTGTCTCAATATTTTGGGGGAAGATTTGAGCTTTATACTATATGAATCCTTAAAAAATGGATATGAGACATTTTCTCCTCAAATTTTTTTTCTAGGCGGGACTCTTGGCTGCTCTTTCTATTGAAACCCCTTCCTTACTCCAATTTTAATCTTTTCCTGCTCATTTTTTGTTCTTGCATTTTAAGCAACTACTAAGCTTTATTTCTTCTAGGTTCCAGGCCATGAATTTCCAACTACTGCTCAAGCTGGATTCTATCTTCTACCTGATCCAAAGACCCAGCATGTCCTGGGTTCTGCCACTAACCTCTTTCATTCACACATCTTTCCTCTTTAATCTGGATCTCACTAGGCAGGGACATCTCTACAATCCCTTCCAGCAGGAAGTAACTGCAGAAGATGAGACCTTCCTCTTTTTGACTCAAATGAATTGTGCAATTTTAGGGAATGCTGTACTAATTCTATTTTCAGGAGTGCTGTAGTACTGGGCCCAAAATATTACAAATTATTTAAGATGTCAGATCCTAGGGATGATGTAAAACAGATCCCACACTATCTGCATGTAGGAGTGCTGTATTATGCAGGGTCAGGTGGCTAAGTCCAAATGAATGCCAATGGTCAAGATACCAGCCTATTGGTTGATCAAAATGGGTTTTTAGAAGACTAATAATGAGCATCAATAATGAAATGCCCAAAGTTAACAGAGGTCCAATACAAAATCAGATGCCTGACATCTGACAGTGACTTTTCAGTCTCAAAAACTCATCTTTGGATAGTCCCCCCATGAGCTCTGGCCAGGGAACTTATGGCGACCAAATTATCTCCCTACAAAGTAAAAACCCAGCCAGTCCTCAACTCTACATAAAACCATTCACTGACCTACAAATGGTCAGCTTATAGTGGGGAGGGGCTTGTGCCTGGCTTTCAGTTCATCCCTGCTTGTGGTTGCCTTAGGAAACGATTTTTCAGACCTCATATGGCCTGAAGGTCAGAACAGCAAAAAAGGCTGTGTTTTCTCCACAACTGCCCTGTGGCAGTAGGACAGGTCTGGAGTGGTATCTAATACCTCCAGAGTGATGAGTCCTGAATCTATGTGTTCAGCAAATAGCTGCCCCAGGACTAGTGTGGAGGTCTCAGGGAGCCAAGCTTTTAGCAGTGTTAATATTACAGTGTAGCCTCAGGGTAGTAGCAATTGAATACATCTAATTGATTTTAAAGGAAAAAAACATCTTATTTAAAAAGGATAAAATTCAGATTTCTATATTCCTCTCTACATGTAATTGAAAAAATGACATGTACAATGAGACAGTTTTGAAGTCACAAGAAGGTTTCCTTCTTGAAAATTATAAAAATTTAATTTTTCTTTGAAAATTCTCCAAATGAATAAAAATATCTGAGGTTAAGAAACTCCATAGGCAGCAGGATTGTGATGTGTGCCGTGGGCATCCCCAAGGCAGCCCGCATCTGTGACCTAATGCACTCTTGGCAAAGGCCACATTGCTGAGGGTCCCTGAGTGCCACCTAATTTGTATTAGTTATCCCTTTGCCAACAACTTGGCCCTAACCACTAGTTTTCTTGCCAGAAAAGAACTCTCATATAAGCACCTTTATCACATGCACAAAAACTGTCAGTGGGACCTGTGAGGGCCTTGTTTACATCCCAGATGGGGGGCCATGGGCTTGTACCACAAACACTGGTGGAGCAGGTGAATGTAACCATCTCACAATTTTACCTCAGCACCTGTACTTGCCACACTGAGGGCTTGAGCATTGACTATACCTATGCTTATAAACCACCTACAGAGAGAATTGTGCAGTATCTGCTCCAAAACTATTTCAGCAAACTTACACTTCTGCAGCACTCCTTCCAGGCTTGTTCATGATGTCCTGTGCATGGACATTCCTGTTGGTATAATGCCATGCAATTAGAGTGACCTTTGGGGAGAGCTAATCAAAATGCAATTACAAAAACTGACCTCAGGCGCCATTTGTGCCTCTTAGGGATTCACTTTCCTCTATAAAGTGAATCTTCCACAATTTCACTTTGATATTTCTCATGGTTCTATTACAGTAAGTGCTTCTAACTAGAACCCCTTTCAACCTGTCATCCTCTCTGTCCAAGGTCTAACCCCTGTAAACACTTTGGTGCATGCTTCCTTGGCCACCAGAATGCTCCTTTTACTATTTATAATGCCAGTGCTTCATCCACCACCCTTACCCCTTTGAGGAAACAGAAGGGAGCGTTTGGAGAGAATGTTCTCTAGTACTTAAGGAACCAAAGGGCAATGCTCATTCCCTGAGCTAATTACATAGAACATGAAAATATTCTCTCAAACCTGACTGCCATTATCCACCAAATGGCTAAGGAAACGATGCATTCTCTTCAACAGCTCCAAAGATCCCTGAATTCCATGGCTAACATGTTCTTAGACAATTGGTTGGCCTTAGACTCTCATTTGCTGACTTCAGTGGTGGTGGCTGTTTCTTCAACACCTCCAGTGCTATGTACATTAACAGGGAAATTTTGGCTTTGTACTCTGTGAATCCAAAAAACAAAAACAAAAACAAAAAAAAACCTGGTTGGATATGAGATATTTATAAAAACTTCTACCCCGCCAAAGATTTCCTCCAGGTAGGGCTCTTGGCTATTCTATTCCTTGGGGAAGGTTTAGCTTTGTAAAAACACTATAGATATGAGATATCTTCTCCCTTCCCCCAAGGTTTCTTTTTCTGGTTCGAGCTTTAGGCTACTCTTTCTATTAAAAGCCATACTTACTCCAATTTTAATTGATCTTTTCCTGGTTATTTTTGGTTCTTGCATTTTTAAGCAACTACTGAGTTTTATTTCTTCTAGACTCCAGACCATGAACTTCCAACTACTTGCTCAACCTGGATTCCATCTTCTGCCTGATCTAGAGAACCAGCATCTCCTGGATGTTGTTGCTAACCTCTTTAAGTCACACACCTCCCCACCTCAATCTGGACCCCACTAGGCAGGGGCATCTATCTCTATGACCCCTCCCAGCAGGAAGTAACCAGAAGATAAGATCTTCATCTATTTGACCCAAATGAATTTGGGTCCCACATGCTTGAGAGGGAATAAAATGGGGCATTTGAGATATGGTGTGATTTTGAGGCATGCTATACTAATGTAATTTTCAAGAATGCTGTAGTACTGGGCCCAAGGTATTAAAAGCTCTAAGATGCCTAACTCTGGGAATCATATAAAACAGATCCCAAACTATCTGAATGTAGGAATGTTGTATTTAGGTGATCCTGTTCAGGTTACCTTACAAGATCAGGTGGCTAAGCCCAAAATAATAACATGGTAAAGCTACCAGCCTACTAGTCGGTAATAATGGGATTTATGAAATTGATAAGCATCAATAATGAGATGCCCAAAGTTAACATGGGCCTAGTACAAAATTAAATGTCCAACAATTGATCTAGTGGTGTTATAGATCGAAAAACATGATTCTGGAAGGTCCCCCCCACCATGAGCTCTGACAGAAAACTATGGGTATTGCATTACTTACAAAATAAGAACCTCACAGTTTTCAATTCCTCATCTAAGCCATTAAATTAGCATATCAGGGACATGAAGCACCTGGCTTTACTTTTCCTTAGAAATTTACCTATTTGCTCCTGATTCATTACGTAGTTTTTTTTTTTTTGGAACTCAGCCCAGTATATATATAAACCAACTTTTCTCATTTACTTGAAGACTAATTAGAACTTGTGAATTCTTTCATGATGATCTTGTGACAATGGTGGAAAGACTCCAGCATTTTGTGGAGTCTTTGATCCCATCAGTCTGAAGATAAAGAGAAAAGACATGATCTCCATACAACTTCCAGTGAAAACTTTAATTTTTTATATCTCTTCTCTAGGACATGAGGGGGAACTTTTTTTTTTTTCAATTTTTTGTAATTTGGTTATAATACCATTCAATGGCCCTAGAAAATGATCAGCTTATAGAACTCAAGCACTGAGAGGTTATTGTGTTAGGCTTTCAGCTCATCACTGCTTTTGGTTGCCTCAGCAATTGATTTTTCAGGCCTTCTATAGCCTGAAGCTCAGAAGAGTCCAAGAGGCTAATTATTCCCCTATTCCCAAAGTATTCCCAATCTCTGCATACTCTTTGATCTAGCAGCATTTCTACTGGGTCTGTATCCCAAAGAGATCTTAGAGGAGGGAAAGGGGCCCACATGTGCAAGAATGTTTGTGGCAGTCCTTTTTGTAGTGGCTAGAAACTGGAAAGTGAAGGGATGCCCATCAATTGGAGAGTGGTTGAATAAATTATGGTATATGAATGTTATGAAATATTATTGTTCTGTAAGAAACAATTAGCAGGATGATTTCAGAGAGGCCTGGAGAGACCT
This sequence comes from Myrmecobius fasciatus, assembly GCA_023553655.1. NCBI lineage: Eukaryota > Metazoa > Chordata > Mammalia > Dasyuromorphia > Myrmecobiidae > Myrmecobius > Myrmecobius fasciatus. The sequence continues at coordinate 26,918 of JAJPUD010005036.1, read as the reverse complement.
ACATGAACTGATGCTGAGTGAAATGAGCAGAACCAGGACATCATTATACACAGCAATAACAAGATTACACAATGATCAATTCTGATGGACAAGGCTGTCTTCAACTGAGATGATTCAAGCTAGTTCTAATGATCTTGTGAGGAAGAGTGCCATCTGCACCCAGAGAGAAGACTGTGGGAACTGAGTATGGATCACAACATAGCATTTTCACTCTTTTTATTATTGTATGCTTGTTTTTTTCTTATTTTTTTCCTTTTTGATCTGATTTTTCTTGTGCAGCATGATATTTGTGAAAACATATACATGTTTCTTCACATGTTTAACATATATTGGATTATATGCTGTCTAGGGGAGGAGATGGGGCAAAGGGAGGGAAAAATATGGGACACAAGGTTTTGCAAGGGTAGATGTTGAAAATTATTCATTCATATATTTTGAAAATAAAAGGCTTTAATTTAAAAAAGTATTCCCTAAAAAGTTGCCCCAAGGCAGTTGGAAAGGTTTGAGTTGGAATCTAGATAAAGCCCCTGAAACTATGTCCTGAGCCAACAGCTGCCCCAAGATTGATGTGGAGGTCTCAAGAATCCAAGGGTTGACAGATGACAAGCCTCTGATAGCTGTTTTAATATTCCAGGTTTAGCCTCCGGGTAATCCCTGCCCCTAGGAGCAGTGGAATCAATCTAGTTGATTTTAAAGAAAAAAAATCCCAATTAAAATCTATTTAAAAAAGAAAAATTCAGATTTTTTTTCTGTCTACATAAACTCAAAAAAAATGTAAAATGAAACATGTCTTGAAGTCACATGAAGGATTCCTTCAAATTTTTTTTTCTGATGAATCATTGTCTTAAAAATATCCAAGATCTTCATAGATGTTTTTATGGACAAATTTGGCAATCCAGGCATCTAATTGTGTTTATCATTGCCTGAGCATTAGCATCTGGAATAACCCTGCCCTTGTGGTCACTGCTCAGTGGAAGAATGGCCCAATGGCCAAGGTGGATGAAACCTGCATACTTGTGCTACCCATCATAGGTAGCAGGTACTTGGCCTAATAATAGAGTATATTCTAGGTATAGGTACTCTTTCTTCTAGGGATAGAATTTTCCTTTTATCTTCCTTGGGAATTTATCAAAGATATTAAAAATGTCCAGGATTTTTCTGGAAGTTTTCCATGGAGTTTAGAGTTAGATGGAGGTTGCCCCAGAGTAAAAACCATGGCAAATTGTTAAATGTTTGAGGTCAGATTTGAACTCAGGTCCTCCTGACTTCAGGGCTGGTGCAATATCCATTACTCCAACTTGCTGTCCCTAAGACCTGTGTCTTTTTTAATCTTGATCCTTCAGGACATCTATGGCAGCATTTTTGGTAGTCTGCCTTTTTTTTATTAATACTTTTTATTTGCAAAACATATGTATGGGTAATTCCTAAATATTAACCCTTACAAAACTTTCTGTTACAAATTTTCCCCCCTACTCCCTACCCCTCCCCTAAATGGCAGGATATCCACTACATGATAATTATGTTAGAATACTTAAGAAATCGAATATATGTATAGTTATTGCCACATAACATTTTTTTGTGTAGGAGAAATCGTATCTACAAGAAATAATAATCCAATAAAAGAAATACAATACAAGCAAACCTCAAAAGAGAACATGAAAATGTTATGTTGTGGTCCACATTTCACATCCCTCTCTCTGGGTGTATATGGCTTTCTTCACTGAACAATTGGAATTGGTTTGAAGCATTTCATTGCTGAAGAGAGTCATGTCCCTTAGAACTGATCCTCATATAGTATTGTTGTTGCTATGTATAATGATCTCCTGGTTCTGCTCATTTCACTCAGCATCAGTTCATGCAAGTCTCTCCAGGCCTCTCTGAAATCGTCCTGCTGGTCATTTCTCACAGAGCAATAATATTCCATGGCATTCATATACTATAATTTATTCAGCCACTCTCCAATTGATGGGCATCCATTCAGTTTCCAGTTTCTAGCCACTACAAAAAGGGCTGCCACAAACATTCTTGCACATGTGGGGCCCTTTCCTTCTTTTATGATTTCTTTAGGATATAAGCCCAATAGAAACACTGCTGGGTCAAAGGGTATGCATAGTTTTTTCTTTTTTTTAAATTTTATTTGCATAACATATGTGTGGGTAATTCTTCAACAATAACCCTTACATAGCTTTCCGTTACAAATTTTTCCCCCCACCTCCCCACCCCTCCCCTAGATGGCAGGATATCCACTACATGTTAATTATGTTAAAATATTGGCAAATCGAATATATGTATACATATTTCCAAACTTATCGTTGTTGTGCAAGAAAAATCTTATCTACACAAATGATATATCAGATAAAGGAAACATAATGTAAGCAAACATCAGTCAAGGAGTATGAGAATGTTATATTGTGGTCCACATTTCACATCCCTCTCTCTGGGTGTATATGGCTTTCTTCAGTGAACAATTAGAGGTGGTTTGAAACATTTCATTGTTGAAGAGAGCCATGTCCATCAGAATTGATCGTCATATAGTGCTGTTGTTGCCGTGTATAATGATATCCTGGTTCTGCTCATTTCACTCAGCATCAGTTCATGTAAGTCTCTGCAGGCCTCTCTGAAATCATCTTGCTGGTCATTTCTTACAGAACAATAATATTCCATAATATTCATATACCATAATTTATTCAGCCATTCTCCAATTGAAGGGCATCTATTCAATTTTCAATTTCTAGCCACTACAAAAATGGCTGCCACAAACATTCTTGCACATGTGGGGCCCTTTCCTTCCTTTATGATTTCTTTGGGATATAAGCCCAATAGAAATGCTTCTGGGTCAAAGGGTAAGGTATGCATAGTTTGATAACTTTTTGAGCATAGCTCCAAATTGCTCTCCAGAATGGTTGGATCCATTCACAGCTCCACCAACAATGCATCAGTGTCCCAGTCTTCCCACATCCCCTCCAACATTCATCGCTATCTTTTCCTGTCATTTTAGCCAATCTGACAGGTGTGTAGTGGTACCTCAGAGTTGTCTTAATTTGCATTTCTCTGATCAAGAGTGATTTGGAGTACATTTTCATATGATTATAAATAGTTTTAATTTCATCATCTGAAAATTGTCTGTTCATATCTTTTGACCATTTATCAATTGGAGAATGGCTTGAATTCTTATAAATATGAGACAATTCTCTATATATCTTAGAGATGAGACCTTTATCAGAACCCTTAGATGTAATGATGATTTCCCAATTTGATGCTTCCCTCCTAATCTTGTCTGCATTGATTTTGTTTGTAAAGAAACTTTTTAACTTAATATAATCAAAATTATCTATCTGGTTTTCAATTAAGAGTTCCACATCTTCTTTGGACATAAATTTATTCCATCTCCATAGGTCTGAGAGGTAAACTATCCTATGTTCCGCTAATTTGGTTATAATATCACTCTTTATATCTAGATCATGAACCCATTTAGATCTTATCTTGGTGTGCGGTATTAGGTGTGGGTCCAACTTTAAATTCTTCCACACTAGTTTCCAATTTTCCCAGCAGTTTTTGCCGAATAGTGAGTACTTATCCCAAAAGCTGGGGTCTTTGGGCTTATCAAACACTAAATTGCTAACATTATTAACTAGCTTGTCCTGATATCCTATCCTATGCCACTGATCAACTGCTCTATTTCTCAGCCAGTACCAAATGGTTTTGATGACCGCTGCTTTATAATATAGTTTTAGATCTGGTACAGCAAGGCCACCTTCATCTGTCTTTTTTTTTTTTCATTAATTCCCTTGAAATTCTTGACCTTTTGTTCTTCCAAATGAACTTTGCTACTATTTTTTCTAGATCTGTAAAATAGTTTCTTGGGAGTTTGATTGGTATGGCACTAAATAAGTAAATTAGTTTGGGTAGTATTGTCATTTTTATTATATTCGCTCGGCCTACCCATGAGCATTTAACATTTTTCCAATTGACTAGGTCTGATTTTATTTGTGTGGAAAGTGTTTTGTAGTTTAGTTCATATAGTTTCTGACATTTTCTTGGCAGATAGATTCCCAAATATTTTATGCTATCATCCGTTATTCTGAATGGAATTTCATTTTCTATCTCTTGCTGCTGAACTTTGCTGGTAATATATAAAAATGCTGATGATTTATGTGGATTTATGTTAAATCCTGCAACTTTACTAACGTTGTGAATTGTTTCTAGTAGTTTTTTAGTTGAGTCTCTAGGGTTCTCTAAGTATACCATCATGTCATCTGCAAAGAGTGATAATTTGGTTTCTTCATTACCTACTCTAATTACTTTTATCTCTTTTTCTTCTCTTATTGCCAAAGCTAACATTTCTAATACAATATTAAATAGTAATGGTGACAGTGGACAGCCTTGTTTCACTCCTGATCTTATTGGGAATGGTTCTAGTTTGTCTCCATTACATATGATGCTTGCTGATGGTTTTAAGTAGATGCTACTGATCATTTTAAGGAAAAGCCCATTTATTCCTATACTCTCTAGTATTTTTAATAGGAATGGGTGTTGGATTTTATCGAATGCTTTTTCTGCATCTATGGAGATAATCATATGGTTTTTGTTAGCTTGGTTATTAATATAATTGATTATGCTGATAGTTTTCCTGATATTGAACCAGCCCTGCATTCCTGGTATAAAACCTACTTGGTCAAGATGTATTATCTTGGAGATAACTTTCTGTAATCTCGTTGCTGAAATCTTATTTAAAATTTTTGCATCAATATTCATTAGGGAAATGGGTCTATAGTTTTCTTTCTCTGTTTTCACCCTACCTGGTTTAGCTATCAGCACCATATCTGTATCATAGAAGGAATTTGGTAGTATACCTTCTGTCCCTATTTTTTCAAATAGTTTGTATAGTATTGGAATTAATTGTTCTTTAAATGTTTGATAGAATTCACATGTAAAACCATCTGGCCCTGGAGATTTTTTCTTAGGGAGTTGATTAATAGCTTGTTCTATTTCTTTTTCTAAGATGGGGCTACTTAAATAATTTATTTCCTCTTCTGTTAACCTGAGCAATCTATATTTTTGTAGATATTTCTCCATTTCATTTAGATTATCAAATTTATTGGCATAACGTTGGGCAAAGGAACTCCTAATTATTACTCTAATTTCCTCTTCATTGGAGGAAAGTTCTCCCTTATCATTTTTGAGACTAACAATTTGATTTTCCTCTTTCCTTTTTCTGATCAAATTAACTAAAGGCTTATCTATTTTGTTGGTTTTTTCATAAAACCAACTCTTACTTTTATTTATTAATTCAATAGTTTTCTTATTTTCAATTTTATTAATCTCACCTTTTATTATCAGAATTTCCAATTTGGTATTTAAATGAGGGTTTTTAATTTGCTCTTTTTCTAGTTTTTTTAATTGTAACCCTATTTCATTGATCTTCTCTTTCTCTATTTTATGCAAATAAACATCTAGAGATATAAAGTTACCCCTTATAACCGCTTTGGCCGTATCCCACAAATTTTGGTATGTTGTCTCATTATTGTCGTTCTCCTGGATGAAATTGTTGATTGTGTCTATAATTTGCTCTTTCACCCATTCATTCTTCAGTATTAGATTATTTAATTTCCAATTAACTTTTGGTCTGTTTTCTCCTGGCCTTATATTACATGTGAGTTTTATTGCATCATGATCTGAAAAGGATACATTTACTATTTCTCTTTTCTGCATTTGATTTTGAGGTTTTTATGCCCTAACACATGATCAATTTTCAAATAAGTTCCATGAACCCCTGAGAAAAAAGTATACTCCCTTCTATCACCATTCAATTTCCTCCAGAGATCTATCATACCTAACTTTGCTAGCCTTTTGTTAATCTCCCTAACTTCTTTCTTATTTATCTTGTGGTTTGATTTATCTAATTCTGAGAGAGCAAGGTTGAGATCCCCCACTAGTATAGTATTACTGTATATTTCTCCTTGCATCTCTGTTAGTTTCTCCTCTAGGAATTTGGATGCTATACCACTTGGTGCATATATGTTTAGTATTGATACCGCTTCATTGTCTATGGTACCCTTTAGTAAAATATAGTTTCCTTCCTTATCTCTTTTAATTAGATCTATTTTTGCTTTTACTTGATCTGAGATAAGGATTGCTACCCCTGCTTTTTTTGGTTCACTTGAAGCATAAAAGATTCTGCTCCAGCCCTTTACCTTCACTCTGTATGTATCTCTATATTTTAAATGTGTTTCTTGTAAACAACATATTGTAGGATTCTGACTTTTAATCCAGTCTGCTATCCATTTCCGTTTTATGGGAGAGTTCATCCCATTCACATTCACAGTTAAAATGACTATATCTATATTTCCTGCCATCTTATTTACCCAAAGTTATATTTTTCTCTTCCCTTTCCCCTTACTCCCTTCCCCCCTCCCCAGTATTTTGTTTTTGATGACCACCTTCCCTCTAACAGTCCTCCCCCCTTTAGAGCCCTCCCTCTTTTTTACACCTTTCCCCTAATCCTTCTATTAATTTATCCCTTTCTTTTCCTCCTTTCTCTCCTACTTCCCTATATAGAGGGCCAAGTTTTTCTCTGAAATCAAATGTGTCTGATATACTCTTTTAGAGCCCAATCTAATGAGAGTAAGATTTACACAATACTCATCACCCCCCCTTCTTTCCTTCAATTATATTAGATTTTCTTTGTCTCTTCATGACACTTTGCCTTATTTTACCTCCTTTTTTTTACTTTATTTGACCTCCTCCCCCCCTTTTTTTTACACTATGATATACCTTCCACCTCTAATTTCTTTTTGATTATTATCGAAGTAAAATCAAATTATACCCCCATTCTTTAAGGATACCCCTAGTAGAGATATAGTTCTTGAGAGTTCTTTCCTTTTTACCTTTTTATGCTTCTCTAGATTTCTGTGTTTGGAGGTCAAATTTTTTGTTCAGATCTGGTCTTTTCATTAGAAATAGGTGAAATTCTCCCATATCATTGAATGACCATCTTCTTCCCTGGAAGATGATGCTCATTCTAGCTGGATAGTTTATTCTTGGCTGTAATCCAAGTTCTTTTGCCTTTCAGAATATCTGATTCCAGGCCCTTCTATCCTTCAATGTGGAAGCTGACAGATCCTGTGTAATTCTAATGACAGTTCCTCGGTATTTAAACTGTTTTTTTCTAGCAGCTTGTAATATATTTTCCTTGGTGCGATAGTCCTGAAATTTGGCCACGATATTCCTTGGGGTTTTAATTTTGGGGTCTCTTTCAGGAGGTGATTGGTGAATTCTTTCAATGCCAACTTTGCCTTCTGATTCTAAAACAACAGGGCAATTCTCTTTCATGATTTCCTGGAAGATAGCATCAAGGTTCTTTTTTTCATCGTGACTTTCAGGGAGTCCGATAATCCTTAGATTGTCTCTCCTGGATCTGTTTTCCAAGTCAGTTGTTTTTCCTAGGAGATATTTCACATTTTCTTCTATTTTTTTCATTTTTCTTTTGTTTTTGTTTGACTGATTCTTGAAGTCTTATTGAGTCATTCATTTCAATTTGTTCAATTTTAATTTTTAATGTATTTCCTTCAGTTATCTTTTTTAGCTCCTTTTGTAACTGGCCAATTGAATTTTTTGGTTCATTGCATTCTTTTTCCATTTTGCCAATTTTATTTTTCAGTGAATTGTTGTCTTTTTCCAATTCACTAATTTTGTTTTTCAGTGAATTGTTATCTTTTTCCAATTCACTATTTTTATTTTCTAGTGAGTTGGTGACTTTTTCCAATTCACCAATTTTGTTTTTCAGTGAATTGTTGTCTTTTACCAATTCACTATTTTTTATTTTCCAGTGAGTTGGTGACTTTTTCCAATTCATCAATTTTGTTTTTCAGTGAATTGTTGTCTTTTTCCAATTCACTAATTTTGTTTTTCAGTGAATTTTTGTCTTTTTCCAATTCACTAATTTTGTTTTTCAGTGAATTGTTGTCTTTTCCCAATTCACCAGACTTATTTTCCAGTTTTTCACATCTCTGTTGCAGGGCGATATTTCCTTCTTGCCCTGCTCTCAATTTATTTCCCCAATCTTCTTCTAGCTCTCTTTTGAGATTCTTTATGCAATCTTCCAGGTAAGCTTTCTGAAAGGGAGACCAGCTTAAGTCCACCTTTGTGGCTTTATCTGGGATTGTTTTCTGAATCTCAGGATCTGGGGACTGCTCTAGTTTCTCTCCATAAAAGCTGTCTATGGTGAGAGCTCTCTTCTTCTTGCTCATGATGTTTAGCTGAGGTATCAGTCACCAGCAGGGAAATCTGCAGCAACAGCAGCAGCAGCAGCAGCAGCAGCAGCAGCAATTTCAATTTGCCCTGGGGCAGTTTGCCAAGTTGACTTCCAGTCTGGGGCTTATCTCTCTAGATCCGCACTAGGACCACACTTTCAGCCGCTCTCAATCCACCCTTTACCAAAGGTAGACCTGCCAAAGCACCTGCCCGCAAGCAGAGCAAAGTGGCTCAAGCGTCTCCCAGGGACTTCCTGGCAGCCCAAAATCCTCTGGTCCTTCCCAGTCCCGGACTTGCACCCAGGCTGTGCCCTGGCGTCTGAGAGCTGGGAGCTGCTTGATCCCCTGCCCGTCTAAAACTGACCTCAGAAGTTCTTTCAAAGTAGATATTTGGTAGTATTGCGTTGTAGTCCAAGTGTTTGGTGGTGCCCTCCCTCCAGAACCAGTTCGGAGGCTCAATTTGTCTGGGTCTGAGGGAAGGTCTCAGGAGCTCACAGAAAACGCTGTCTGTAGCGTTCTTGGCTCTGCCCCCCCAGTCTGCCTTTTCTTCATGATATTCTCTCTTCAGAGTTTTCATGATTGTTTTCTCTAGGTTCTTTACTGACTTGTGTGATCAGTCTCTTTGGTTGGATTTTTATTCATGTCATGGACCCATGTAGTGGTCCTTCATGCCTCTGTCACTGATCATCTTTTTGCTTTAGGTGCTCCTACTTAGGGAACTCAACAATTTCCCTTTTGTCCAATTGTCATCTCTATACACATCCTTCCCGAATATATTGATCCTGCCCTAATTACTCTCCTGAGCTTTACTCCCCAACTTCCACATATCTGTTGGACATTATGAATTGGATGTCCTATTTGAATCTCAATGTATTGAAAACAGAACTCTTTATTCCCAAAACTCTCCCCTCTTCTGAAATTCCCTATTCCAATAACCCAAGTTTTGCAGGCTCAAAGTCACCCACAACTCTCCTCTTTTTATTACTCTACATATCCTACACTCAGTAGATTTGTCCATGATGAGTTACTTGAAATTAATCTAGGTTATTAGTTCTTTTCTGTTAAATTTTCTTTTAAGGTTGGCTTTAGTTGAGACAAAGTCTTGAAAATCTGCAAGCTCGTTTAATGTCCTTTTTTTTCCCATTCATTAGAATGGATAATTATGATGGATAGGATATTCTTTGCCAGAGGCCTACTTTTTTGATTACCAGTATATATCATTCCATGAACTATGTTCTTTTATTGTGGCTACTGATAAGTACTGTACATGCCTTACTGTAACTCCAGCATGTCTGAATTTTTTTTTTTGTTTCTTGCAAATTTTTCTGTTTGATCTGCCTGTTTTGATATTTGGCAATAATATTCCCATATAGGGGGGCGGAGCCAAGATGGCGAACTGCGGACAGCTTTCTCTGTGAAC
>JAJPUD010005036.1:0-12246 GCA_023553655.1 Myrmecobius fasciatus | reverse complement strand
TCAAAATCAAATGCAGAAAAGCAGAAATAGTAAATGCATCCTTCTCAGATCATGATGCAATAAAACTCACATGTAATATAAGGCCAGGAGAAAATAGGCCACAAGTTATTTGGAAATTAAATAATCTAATCCTGAAGAACGAATGGGTGAAAGAGCAAATTATAGACACAATCGAAAATTTCATCCAGGAGAATGACAACAATGAGACAACATAGCAAAATTTGTGGGACTCGGCTAAAGCGGTTATAAGGGGTAATTTTATATCTCTAGATGCTTACTTGCGTAAAACAGAGAAGGAGAAGATCAATGAACTGGGCTTACAATTTAAAAAGCTAGAAAAAGACCAAATTAAAAACCCTCAATTAAATACCAAATTGGAAATTCTGAAAATTAAAAGGGAGATCAATAAAATTGAAAATAAGAAAACTATTGAATTAATAAATAAAAGTAAGAGTTGGTTTTATGAAAAAACCAACAAAATAGATAAGCCTTTAGTTAATTTGATTAGAAAAAGAAAAGAGGAAAATCAAATTATTAGTCTCAAAAATGATAAGGGAGAACTTTCCTCCAATGAAGAGGAAATTAGAGTAATAATTAGGAGTTTCTTTGCCCAACTTTATGCCAATAAATTTGAGAATGTAAATGAAATGGAGGAGTATCTACAAAAATATAGATTGCCCAGATTAACAGAAGAGGAAATAAATTATTTAAATAGCCCTATTTCAGAAAAAGAAATAGAACAAGCTATTAATCAACTCCCTAAGAAAAAATCTCCAGGACCAGATGGATTTACATGTGAATTTTACCAAACATTCAAGGAACAATTAATCCCAATACTATATAAACTATTCGAAAAAATAGGGAAAGAAGGTGTACTACCAAATTCCTTCTATGACACAGATATGGTGCTGATAGCTAAACCAGGTAGGGAGAAAACTGAGAAAGAAAACTATAGACCCATTTCCCTAATGAATATTGATGCAAAAATTTTAAATAAGATTTTAGCAACAAGATTACAGAAAGTCATCCCCAGGATAATACATCATGACCAAGTAGGATTTATACCAGGAATGCAGGGCTGGTTCAATATTAGGAAAACTATTAGCATAATCAATTATATTAATAACCAAATTAATAAAAATCATATGATTATCTCCATAGATGCAGAAAAAGCCTTTGATAAAATCCAACACCCATTCCTATTAAAAACACTGGAGAGTCTAGGAATAAATGGGCTTTTCCTTAAAATGATAAGTAGTATCTACTTAAAACCTTCAGCAAGCATCATATGTAATGGAGTCAAACTAGAACCATTCCCAATCAGATCAGGAGTGAAACAAGGCTGCCCACTGTCACCATTACTATTTAATATTGTATTAGAAATGTTAGCTTTAGCAATAAGAGAAGAAAAAGAGATAAAAGGAATCAGAGTAGGTAGTGAAGAAACCAAATTATCACTCTTTGCAGATGACATGATGGTATACTTAGAGAATCCTAGAGACTCAACTAAAAAACTACTAGAAACAATTCACACCTTTAGCAAAGTGGCAGGATACAAAATAAATCCACATAAATCATCAGCATTCTTATATATTACCAATAAAGTTCAGCAGCAAGAGATACAAAAAGAAATTCCATTCAAAATAACTGTTGATAGTATAAAATATTTGGGAATTTATCTGCCAAGGGATAGTCAGGAACTATATGAACTAAATTACAAAACACTTTCCACACAAATCAAATCAGACCTAGTCAATTGGAAAAACTTAAAATGCTCATGGGTAGGACGAGCGAATATAATAAAAATGACAATACTACCCAAACTAATTTACTTATTTAGTGCCATACCAATCAAACTCCCAAGAAATTATCTTACAGACCTAGAAAAAATAGTAGCAAAGTTCATTTGGAAAAACAAAAGGTCTAGAATTTCAAGGGGATTAATGAAAAAAATGCTGAAGATGGTGGACTTGCTGTACCAGATCTAAAACTATATTATAAAGCAGCGGTCATTAAAACCATTTGGTACTGGCTAAGAAATAGAGTAGTCGATCAGTGGAATAGGATAGAATCACAAGACAAACTAGGCAACAACTATAGCAATTTGGTTTTTGATAAACCCAAAGACCCCAGCTTTTGGGATAAGTATTCACTATTTGACAAAAACTGCTGGGAAAACTGGAAACTAGTGTGGAAGAAATTAGGGCTTGACCCACATCTAACACCACATACCAAGATAAGATCTAAATGGGTTCATGATCTGGATATAAAGAGTGATTTTGTAAACAAATTAGAGGAACATAATATAGTTTACCTCTCAGACCTGTGGAGATGGAATAAATTTATGTCCAAAGAAGAACTGGAACTTTTAATTGAAAACCAGATAGATAACTTTGACTATATTAAGTTAAAAAGTTTTTGTACAAACAAAATCAATGCAGACAAGATTAGGAGGGAAGCAATAAATTGGGAAATCATCTTTACATTTAAGGGTTCTGATAAAGGTCTCATCTCTAAAATATATAGAGAATTGTCTCATATTTATAAAAATTCAAGCCATTCTCCAATCAATAAATGGTCAAAGGATATGAACAGACAATTTTCAGAGGATGAAATTAAAACTATTTATAGTCATATGAAAAGGTGCTCCAAATCACTATTGATCAGAGAAATGCAAATCAAGACAACCCTGAGATACCACTTCACACCTGTCAGATTGGCTAAAATGACAGGAAAAGTTAATGATGAATGTTGGAGGGGTTGTGGGAGGGCTGGGACACTGATGCATTGTTGGTGGAGCTGTGAACGGATACAGCCATTCTGGAGAACAATTTGGAGCTATGCTCACAAAGTTATCAAACTGTGCATACCCTTTGACCCAGCAGCATTTCTATTGGGCTTATATCCCAAAGAAATCATAAAGGAAGGAAAAGGCCCCACATGTGCAAGAATGTTTGTGGCAGCCCTTTTTGTAGTGGCTAGAAACTGGAAATTGAATAGATGCCCTTCAATTGGAGAATGGCTGAATAAATTATGGTATATGAATGTTATGGAATATTACTGTTCTGTAAGAAATGACCAGCAAGATGATTTCAGAGAGGCTTGGAGAGACTTACATGAACTGATGCTGAGTGAAATGAGCAGAACCAGGAGATCATTATACACGGCAACAACAGTACTATATGACGATCAATTCTGATGGACATGGCTCTCTTCAACAATGAAATGTTTCAAACCACCTCCAATTGTTCACTGAAGAAAGCCATATACACCCAGAGAGAGGGATGCGAAATGTGGACCACAACATAACATTCTCATACTCCTTGATTGATGTTTGCTTACATTGTGTTTCCTTTATCTGATATATCGTTTGTGTAGATAAGATTTTTCTTGCACACCAATGATAAGTTTGGAAATATGTATACATATATTCGATTTGCCAATATTTTAACATAATTAACATGTAGTGGATATCCTGCCATCTAGGGGAGGGGTGGGGAGTTGGGGGGAAAAATTTGTAACGGAAAGCTATGTAAGGGTTATTGTTGAAGAATTACCCACACATATGTTATGCAAATAAAATAAAAATTTAAAAAAAAATAATATTCCCATATATCCAACAATTCTTTACATCTAATAATTTTTAAATAATTTAAATGGATTTAAATAGATTTTAAACAGTTTTAATCAGATTAAATAGATTTTAAATAAACAGATTGTACACCTTAAAATAACTGGATTGATTCAACTGCTCCCAAGGGTAGTGAGTACCCTGAGGCTAAGCCTGTAATAGTAAGGCTATTATCAGGGGTTTCAACACTCCCCTCCAGATCTCTCCAACTGCCACAGGACAACTGTTTCGGGAACAATCTTGGGGCCCTTCTGGCCTTCAGACCATATAAGGCCTTAAAAATAATTTACTAAGGCAAGAACAAACAGTGATGAACTGAAAGCTAAGCACAATCACCTCTGTGCTATAAGGTGATAATTTTGTAGGGCCAGTGAATGGTTTTATTTGAAGTTTATAATGGTCAGGTTCTTATGTTGTGAGCAGATGTAATACCCAAAGTCCCCTGGCCAGAGCCCATGGGGGGAGCCATCCAGAAATATCTTTTTAGGATTGAAACTTCACTAGGTCAAGCAAGTATCAGACATCTGATTTTGTATTTAGCCTTTGTTAACTTTAGGCATCTCATTATTGATGCTCATTAATTTCATAAAAACCCATTTTCACCCACCACCAGGCTAGTATCTTGACTACTTGCATTAATTTGAGCTTAGCTACCCAACCCTGCAGGGTAACCCAAGAAAGATTACCTAAATACAGCCCTCCTACATTCAAGTGATTTGGGATCTGTTTTACATTATTCCCAGGATCTGGCATCTTAGAGCTTTTAATACTTTGGGACCAGTACTATAGCATTCCTGAAAATTAAAACAGTATGGGATTCCTCAAAATTGTACCATATCAGGGGCATCTATGTGGCACAGTGGATAGAGCACCAGCCCTAAAGTCAGGAGGACCTGAGTTCAAATCTGGCTTCAGAAACTTAGCACTTCCTAGCTGTGTGACCCTGAGCAAGTCAATTGCCTCAGCAAAAAAAAAGCAAAAAATGTTTGCACCAAATTAGAAATGATCTACTTCGTTCTCCCCTCAACCACTTGGAACCCAAATTCATTTGGGACAAAGGATGAAGGTCTCATCTTCTGCAGTTACTTCCTGTTGGAAGAGGTCCTAAAAATGTCTTTACTTAGTGGGTCTAGATTGAGGAAGAGAGATTTATGACAAATAGGATAGGGAAAGAATCTAGAAGGTGCTGGGTCTCTGAATCAGGTAGAAAATGTTACACAGATAGAGCAAGTACTTGGAAGTTTATGGCCTGGAGCCTAGATGAAATAAAATTCAGTAGTTGCTTTAAAATGCAAGAAATAGGGGCAATGATAGTATGGCAGAGAGCAGACACAATTTTCTCTGATCTTCTCTCAAACCAGTAGTAGATTAAACCTCTAAACTGGAGTACAACACATTTCCAAAAGAAGATACCTTGGAAGAACTTCAGAACAGGGACTACTGACTCTCTCTTGTGTACCTCTCTTTTCTCATTTTTCCTTCTTCCTCCCTGATTTGCCCTTTATAGTTTTTATGAGCACTTCCAAGAAGCCTCTTTGGACTTGAGAGCAATTCATATCACTCTTTTATGATTTCCTCTGTGGACATTCTATCCTCATCTGAGTGTTTTGGTCTTCCCTGTCACCATAATAGTTTTCTATGGTTAAGGTTTTTTGGTTCTTGTTCATTTTTTTCCCTTCTCTCTTTCCTATTTTGTGCCTTTTATTGTCAAACTCTACTCCTGGGGTAAAAGGGTGCTATTCCAAGATTCCCATGCAGCTCTAAGTCATGGCTTTAAATACAAGATCCCTTCGTGTTTGGTGTTCTTGCTCACAGCATCGGGTAGTCCTACCTGCTTTTTCCAGGAAACAGCCTCGATTCCCAGAATTTGCCTTCTGAGATGGGAATGGAGACTGCTCCACTGACCTGTTTTGCTACTGAGCCAGGAGCAAGGTTTTCAGATGCTGATGTGCTGTGATTAAGATGCTTTCACTGGCTTTCCCAAAGAGTGTCTAAGATGGGCCAATCTACCCCTTTCATCCCAGTGAGAATGACTTTTCTTGAAGTCTTTCCAATCTATCTGGAGCTAGAGAATGTTTTAATTCTATCAGAATCTGTTCAGAGGCTTGATTTCACGTGATTTTTAAGGGAAACTAGCAGAGTTTGAGCAACTTTTTGACTTCACTCCACCATCTTGGCTCCATCCCCACAGCAAAATCTTAAATATTTTTATTGTGCTTCTGGCTTCAACTGACTCCTTGCTCTGCTTGTAGTCCTTCAGATTGAAGCCTAAAGCACATATATATCAGGATAAAGTATTCTTAGCTCTCTTTGCCTTCAGGTAAGTATCACATTTGACAACCTATCATGTAGGAACAGTTCCACAGGATAGCCAAACTCAGAAAGAATCATATGGGAAACATTCCTATTCAAGAGAACATAATTGGGAACCTGAGCCAGAAGGATCACATCTTAAGCAAAGTCAAGGTTGTTCTCAGTCCTTACCAAAATACATAATTCTATTTACAACAATTCCAGATCACATTCCTCTGAGTAGCTCCTGGCATTTCTCTCAAATAGTACTTGAATTCAAAACTCAAAATTATCACTTATGATCTCGAGATTTCTTTTCAAATAGCAAATTTCACTAATCACAGATTAGGATTATTTACCACTTGAAGTTTGCAACAAGCAGTTATCTATTGCCAGGACTCACACTCATGAGAAAGTTAACTTAACACCTTTCACATGGTTTTTGTAATTTTAAACTCATCCCAGTTGAAAGACCAATCTTTATAAGTCAAGTCTATGTTGATTTATAAGAATGGAATTCTTTTTCAACCTCCTTTGTCTATTCCTCAAATCAATGGGCATCTTTAAACAACCTTTGAAATATTAATTAGCATATCTGTAGACGGGTCAAGGACATCATCTTGCAGGTGCATTCCACCTGGTTCTTCTTTGATCCCTCCCTCTTAGTTTCCTGGAAATTCCCCTACTTCTTGAAAAACCTTCAAGGTTGTATTTCCCATATAAAATATGTGCCCACGATGAGTATCTTTGCTAAAGTCCTTTCTAAGTCTAAGCCCCCCTACAAACCTCTATCTCTCCCCCTCATATTGTCTTCATTTTAATGGCATCTTTCTCCTTACTTATAGCTAACTGGTTAGTCTGTTAAACTTCTCTATGACTTAGTCAATGGCATACAGGTTCAAAACATATTTCTTTAATGGATTCTTCTAAACTCCTTTCCTTGGTACCCTATTGCTCTACCATTTCATATCTGGCACTTCTGGTGCCTATTTTATTTCTTCATTTTGTCTATAACCCCTTCTACTAAATAAACCTACCTTTTTAAAAAAATGTCAAAGTAATATTAAAACTTGGAAATTCTCAGTAAACCCATTTTTTTGTTTGGAAATTATATAACCCAAACAAGTTCTTTTCTCAGGTCTGATGACTTTGCTTACACCAATGGTTTCAAGGAAACTGGAAAGCTTACTAAATAAAGGGAGTCTATAAAGACCCTAGAGAAGGGGCTGAGCTTGTTGCTCTTGCCTGTCTACCCCATCCTATCCTTAGGGTCATGCTGATATCTCCCCCAAGTTTTTTAAAAAGGGAAAGGCTTCTGTATAGCCTCAGACTTCAAGTTGAACGGCTCTAAAACAAATCCAGAAAAAGTTTTTACCTCATCCTTTTTTCCCCTTAAACCTAGTAATTATCAGTCTTAGGTTGTAATATTAAGAAATTAACAGTCTTACACTTTTTATAACTGATAGTCAAATAGTATTAATTGTAACATTGTTAACTTATAAGCAAAAGTGGAAATATTTAATTCCCTAAAGTACATTTAATGGGTTATTATGGCTGATGAAAAAGACATAACAGATTTCACACAAACTTTTCACTTTCTTATCACATTCAAGTTACAGGATAACAAACAAATCTAGGACCTACAATCTCAAAAAAAAGCCCATTATTTATCAATTAGTATTCATTGAACCTCCTCAGTAGTGGACCCAAGTGGTAGCATTCATTCTCATTTTCAGCACCTGCATATGACAAGAAAACAATTATATACACAATTATATATCATAGTTTCTCTTCTTACAACAGACCATCAAAACTAGTGAAAACTGTGATACACAAAAATCTCTGGAAAGCTTCAATTTAACATCGCTTGTACTACTTTTGGATCTCTTGGTTCATCAGCAACCTCTTAGTCTTTCAGTGAAAAGACTGGATAGGTTAATAGTTGGTCCAGGAAGGTCTTAAGGGATAGTTAGTCATCAAGAAAGAAAGGAACCAGAAACAAATGAAGCTAAGAATATAGTGGCAAGAAAAAGGTGCAAATATTAGTAACTGGCACCAATCATTGTTTCACATTACCTCCAATCTTACTAGGGCCATGACTGTGTCTTCATAGTTTTTTGTTTTGTTTTGTTTTGTTTTTTAAACAGGAATACATTAAAAAAATAAAATATAAATTACCTAATTTCTTCATATTTCTTCAGTTTTCCCTACTAAAAACTATCCTTTAGTTTAAAAAAGAAACATTTAGAAAAGAGAAAAAATCAAAATATATAAAAATCACTAGTTTATATTTGTGGAACTTCCACTTCAGGAAAAGCAGCAGGGTGAGCTATTTTCTCATATCTCATCTCTGGAGCCAACCTTTTCTTCATAATATTAAGATAGCATAATTCAGTGGGTTTTTTTCTTTTTACATTGTCTTAAGCACTGCTTATTTCTGTTTTACTTCAGAGGGATGAGATTGTGATCTCCACTTTGTCTTGTCTCAAGACAAATAATGGAGGGGGCACAGATGTGATTGTGATCTCGGGAATACTGTACCATACCTGCAGATGGTCTTGATCATTTAGATCGTCTTACCTTTGTACTTTCTGACTCCTGAGGATATCTGACTTTGGAACACTACATATTATCCTTACATTATTTTTATCATACTGACTACAAAAAATTGCTGGTTTATTAACCCAGTTTAAGATTGTGATGCTGCATCTGCAAGGAAGATCTGGGACTAACCTCTAAGCCATTAAATTAAGCCTATCTAAAGGCATCCTAGAAATGAACCATTAGCATAAACAGTAGCTTTTATAAAATTCGTATTTCAGAGCTTTTGCTTGAAACTTGAGAGCCTACGGCATAAAATTATAACAGTGGTTCACAGTAGTAAAAAGCCTTACCTAAACATACCAGTTTTCCAATAAGATCAGTGCTCTGTAAAGGCACTATTTGCTTCCCACTTCATTGCAAACATCTCTTGGAATTTAGCTTGCATGGCAATAGCATAATGATACAATTTATGCCCAATGATTTGGAGAAGGTCTAAGTCTAAAACTTTTAAGACTCATGACATCGGTCTAGGACCCCAATATTTTTGGAGACTCAGCTTTTGAGCCCCAACATTTGATAATCTATGTAGGCTGAATCTATTCCTACACCTATTCATCTTCTCTGGTGTCATCTCTGTATGTCAACATTGTCAAAATGTAAAGGGAGGACAGCAAATATGTGAATTAGAATATACCACAAACATATATGTATATAGAAAATGGCAATCATAATGAAACACTGATGTTATTAAACCAGTTTAGGAAAGAGGTATAGAGGGTCAGGAGGTTGCTAGCTATGTGAGTGAAAAACCAGACATAAGTGGGAGAAGTGTTGCTGGGGAAGGAATTAAAAGGTATATTTAACTAAGTTGATTTGTAGGGTTAAGCAAGAGAGGTTGTCTCGAGGTGGCAAACCTGACTGAGTGGAATAGAGAAATTCAGGAGAGAGGAGCATTTTGAGGGCAAACAAGTTCTTTGGACACATTGAAATTGTTACAAATGGGTCATCCGGCTCAAAATGTCAAACATATATGGCAATTGAATAGGAGCTCTAGAGAAATTGATCAGGTCCCAAAATAGCACATAGAGCTGATCAATGATAGTCATTTCAGTTACTAGTATTCAACTGAATGAGATGAGAAGAGTGCAGAGGGTCTACAAGAGTGAAAAGGAGAAAGTATAAATGGAGGCATCAGTCTGTCAAATATTTATTGTCTATTATGGACCAAGTTCTGTACTAAGTACTGGGCAGATACAAAAGCACAAGTCAGGCCCTGGCCTGGAGAATCTCCCTGCCTGTACAATTCTGTACAAAAAAAGTGGTTTACAAGAAAAATTAGAAAATTCAAAGTAACCAAGTTGCCACTTGGGCTTCCTGTAAGTGTAAAATGAAGGACAGCACATGTAATAGCACATCAAAAAGGGTCCAGTTGTCTTCCAAAGGCCAAGTATCACTCTTGGTAGATCACAATCCCCTTTCTGCTGCTTTCCCACCTACACTCTTTCCTGATTCCTTCCCCTTTGGTCATGTTCCCTTCTTCCTCCACAAACATCCCTTTGCCTCAGAAAAGCCTCTGCCAGCAGGCCAAGTCAGTGCTGTTACCAAGGCCTCCTCACTGGATTTCCTCATTACAGGAAATGATTGCTGTTCAGCATTGAGCAGGTGCCCATCTTGAACTTCGAGGCTAAAATGGAGGCTCACTGCCTCACAGGAAGGAACTTGCGCCCTCCCCATGGCTTCAATAACTGACCTTGGCTGTGCTACACATGACTGTATGTTCCCAGAGTAATGGCTGAGCCATTACCTCCCCTTCAATCCCAGGAGCATCAGGAAGCCACCCCAGCCTTGCCCTTCCATCAGAGGCAAGACACAAATGGTAACCAAATGCAGTGCTCCTCAAAAGTGCAGCCTCAAAAGCCAGCCTGCCTTCCCAACCCACCACTTCTCCTTGACAAAGCTTCTTTCAGGTCCTGAGCACATTCCTGAGACTGTGCCAGGCAAAAGGACTGTTCAGTACACTCCACCCAAAGGCCCCCAGGCACAAAGTGCTGACCTGGATCCTTTTAGGGACTTTTTAAAGGTGCTTAAAATGTAGAGTAAGAAGCTGCATCCGCCCAGCCTACTAGGCTGAGTACCTGCCTTTGACAAGGAGCCTTGCTAGCCAGGTTCCATCCAACCTCGGTTCCTGGATCCTGCTTCTTCGGAAGAGAAACCAGAAAGGCACTGGACATTCCTTTTTTGAACAACAAAAGGAACTTTCAGTGAGCCAGATTCTGATACACTCAACCCAACATCCCCAGTCAGAAACTGCTGACCACCAGGATACTTTTGTAGGATCAAGGTAACTTGCAAAGTACTACCAAGAAGCTGCATCTGCCCTGCCTAACCAGGGACCTTTTACCAACCAGTACTGATATCCAGGTTCCATCTAGTCTTGGTCCCTGGGTCCCTACTTCATTTGTTGAAAAACCACAAAGGCACTGTATATCTTTTTGGAGACCTTTTTAAAAAAAGAATTAAATTTTCATGGCTCCAACACTTGACCTTGGTGCTGTACCTGACCCTGAATCTTCCCAGTGTAATGGCTGAGTTATTACTTCCCCTTCACCTTCAGAAGCGTCACCCATCCCAGCCTTGCTCTTCCATCAGAGGCCAAAGGGAACCGCAGTGACCATAAAATTGGCCACTAAATGCAGTATTCCTCCACTCAGCCTCAAAAGCCATCTTGCTTTTTCAACCTACAACTCCTCCCTGGCAAAGAAGCCTTCAGATCCTGAGCACCTTTCTGAGGTTTCCCCAGGCAAAAGGACCTTTCATTGCACTCCACCCAGAGGCCCCAGGCAGGAAGTGCTAACCACCAGGCTCCTTTTATAGGATTTCTTAAGGTAACTTGTCAAGTACTACCAAGAAGCTGCATCTGCCCTGCCTGCCATGCCCAGAACCTGCCTTTACCAAAAAGCACTTGGAGCCAGGTTCCACCCAGACTTGGTCCCTGGGTTCCTGCTTCATTTGAGAAACCAAAAAAGCACTGGTCATTTTTGAAAAAAAAAATTATTTTCAGTAAACTAGATTCTGATACTCAACCCAACATCCCTAGTCAGAAATTGCTGACCACCAGGATCCTTTTGTAGAATCAAAGTTACTTGCAAAGTACTACCAAGAAGCTGCCCCAAACAAAGAACATGCCTTTACCAAGGAGTACTGCTAACCAGGTTCCATCCAGCCTTGTTCACCAGTTCCCTACTCCATCAAGCATTGATAAGGGCAGGGATATTGTTCAAATGCCCAATTGAATGATAACCCCCAAACATGATACTGGACATTTTCATTATGAGAATTTTGAAAGAAAAATTTAAATTTTCATAATTTAAAAATTCATGCTTCCGGTGACTTCAAAACTATCTCATTTTACATGTCATTTTTCTATTTCATATAGAGGGGAATATATAAGACTGGATTTTTTCCTTTTAAAATTGATTGTTCCAACTACTTCCAGGGGCAATAAAAACCCTGAAACCAAGCCTGTAATATTAAGACTGCTAGCAGGAACTGAGCAGCAGCCTTGAGTCCCTGACACCTCTACACAAGTCCTGGGGGATCTATTACCAGCCTCAGGGTTCATCACTCAGGAGATACTAAGACTCCACCCCAGATGTCTTACTGCCACAGGGCAGCTGTTGGAAGAACACAGCTTTGGAGCCCTTCTGACCTTCGGACCATGAGGCCTTAATCATTTACTAAGGCAACCTTAAGCAGTGGTGAACTGAAACTAGGCACAA
>JAJPUD010005035.1:141116-169332 GCA_023553655.1 Myrmecobius fasciatus | reverse complement strand
AGTAAGAAAGCAAGAAAGAGAAAGAGAGAGAAAGGGGGAGAGAGAGAAAGAGAAAGAAAGAGAAAGAAAAAAGGGAGAGAGAAAGAAAGAGAGAAAGAGAAAGGAAGGAAGGAAGGAAGGAAGGAAGGAAGAAAGAAAGAAAGAAAGAAAGAAAGAAAGAAAGAAAGAAAGAAAGAAAGAAAGAAAGAAAGAAAGAAAGAAAAAAAGAAAGAAAGAAAGAAAGAAAGAAAGAAAGAAAGAAAAGGAAGAAAAGAAAGAAAAGTGTGTATATGTGTGGGGGAGAAATCAACTAAGAGCAGAAACTGGTAAACGGGGTTGGGGGAAGGTCATTGTAACCTTATTCCAGGAACTCAAACTCAGGTTTACAAAGCAATAACTAGCTTACAGCCTATAATTAGGCAGCAGGCCAAATGGAGTTGGCCTCCAAAGCTGAAAGGGGAGGGGGCTGGGGAACTCTTGAGAGCCCCCCACTCTCCCCCCTCCAAATTCCCTCCAGCATCTTTCCCGTGCTTTGCCACATACAAGCATCCTGGGAGTCATGCGGGTTATTTTGTTAAAGCAATATCGATTAATTCCATCGAAATCATGGAGACTCGAGTGTGGCGTTGTAGCCTGGCCAGCCCGACACCATCGTCCGGAGCCCATGCCAGGTTTTGTGTAACTCGAGCCGACGGGGGCCAAACTCCTCCAGAGCCCGAGGTCGGGGCGCCTGTTTATTTGGGTAGGGCACCAAACTAAGCACATTTTTGTACGGTTTGTTCATTTTTGAGAAAACCAGCTGCACAGAGTGAGCCTGGCTTAAAACATTTGTTAAAGTCGCCCACAAATGAGAAAGACAAGGAGTCGGGCTGACTTTGCAACAAGGCAAAGCTTTCCATTTTCCTTAAACAAGATTGGCTTCCTTTCCTGATCCATGTTCTATCTGGGGCTGCCTGTGGGGGATTGTTTCCTGCCATAGACCAGGAGGGAGAAGGAGTTATCCACGGCACGGCCTAGAAAATGTCTCCTCTTCACCTGACACAGACAAATAAGGTTCATCCACCTGAGGCAAAGAGGAGCAGGTCAGAGTCTGCCCTTGGAGGCAGACTCCGAGAGAGGAGGCCCGAAAGCCTGGGCGAGCCAGTCCAGATAGAATTGTCACTTTCTCATCACTCAGGCCTAGGGGCGTGAGGGCCCAGGTGGATTTGTACAGGTGAATTGGCTTTGCGATGTCACTGACAGACCAGGGTGAGAATTGGAAAATCTCGATTTTGATTAAATCACTGGTATCAAGCCGTGTAGCTGGCTAGTGAGGGCTCAGGGAGCCCCTGAAATGTGCTAGGCCTTCCTACCCCACCTCCACCACTCCCCAGGGAAGGTATATTCTCACGAGGACCAGCATTAATCAGACTGACCCTGAAAGATTCGCATCTTTCGCAGGGGGATGTCCAGTGAGTAACCGAGCAGAACCACATTTAATAGGCAAGAAATTCCAAATTGGGTTTTCCCAAGTGACGTCATGTTCTTTCTCTTTGGGGCCAGGAATAAAATCACAACTGGAAGTTCCAAGATGAATGCCCCCCCCCCCGGAGAATCAAGGGAACCTCTGGAGGCCACTGCTAGGATAGTCACAGGGAAAGAAGCTGCTGAGAGGGGTCCGAGAGGAAGCCATCTGCAGTGACCAAAAGGCTCATGATGAAGCCTTTCATCTTAGCTTTCATCATTTTATCAGCAGCTTCTCAGTTCACCAGTTATTTGGGTTAAATGGGAACCTCATCAAGTTCAGTTGTTTCCATGCTCCTAAAAGATGGAAGATGTTTTTCTGCCTTCGAAACTCCAGCACCTTGACCTATCTCTTACCCTGTGACCAAACTACAGAAAGTTACAAACAAGAAACACTGAAGTTGCTTTTTGGGGGAGGGTTGGGGATTGGAGGACTCTTTGCTGGGCTCCCAGGATCAAAGAAAATTTAGTGGAGAACAAATCCTTTCTCTTACGGAGAGCACATTTGAATAAACAGACAAGTCCACAACTAGGAAATAGCCAAACACGAGGCTAAAAGCTTCTGAGTTTTCCATGCCCAAGTAGTCAGTAACATAAATCAGGATGGGTGAATTGATAAGACAAAATCCCCCAAAGAGTTTTTTTTTTTTAATTTGAAAAATTGGTTTTGGTAAAAGTTCTCTTTTGTCTTTCTCACTTGATGAAAGTTGAATAATAGATAGTAACCTTAGAATCAGGAAGACATGGATTCAAATCCTGTCTTTACACTAAATGTAGGACTGGGGCAAGATCTCTTTTCAATGCTTCAGGAACTTTAGTTTAGTTTAGTGAGACTTTAAATTTATTATTTCTTAGTAAGACACTAAGTTAAGTTCTTTGATGGAGGCAATTTTCCTGCTGAGAATCATATAGTAATGAAATCATAGGTTTAAAAAAGAAAAATCATTCTCATATTTTTACAAGAAAAAACAAACTTTTTATGATTAGATTGAAATAATTTTCTAGCATGATGATTTAAATATAGGTTTAAAAAAGGAAAATGTTTCTTTTTATGCCCAATAATGACTGTAAAATGTAGTTTTTTTTTCCTACCCTTAATCTCAAAGTGGAGGTTGTCCTGGAATGATGTTTTTTTTTTCTTCTAATACATAGAGATCCAGACTTAAAGAAAGGTTTCAAATCATTCTTTACGCCCTTCCCAGATATTTGACCCATGATTTAGCTACTGTGGGCCTCAGTTTTCTTGTCTATAAAAGGGGTCTACCTCATCTGACTGAAAATCAAATGAATCAAATGAGAACATTATATAAAGCTCTTGCCAAAGCTGAAAGTTCGGTAGACATATTAATGCTGATGATAAAAATAAAAAGGGAAAAAAAAAAGAGTAAAGGATGATGAAGAAGGTATAAAGCTTCATGACCCTGAAATCCCACCGAGAGCAAAACTCCCCGTTCTGGGATCTAACCCCATGTGTATCCCCTCCAACTATACCAGCTTCAGCTCAGGAGGCCGGGGCTGCGGGTAATGGGGATGAAATGCCTTGCCCAGAGTTGCCTAGGCCGCCTGCCTTCCTTGATCTCACCCTTCTCCCAGTGAGGCTTCCTAGTTGCACCCCGCCATGCTGGGATAACGGTTTTCCAATCATATTTCCCTATGATTGATCGACAAGCCTCATGTCATCCAGGGGCAATTTCTGATTTGTCCCTTTCAAACAGAACCCTCCTCTGGAACCAGAGACTCCCCAGCCCTCTGAGGGGGAACGAAACCTTCCTGTTTGGCCTCCCACGTGACATGTCCAAAGAGGGCCCAAACACACAGAGTTCTTCAGACTGCCTGGGAGTCCCACCTCCAGGGGTTTCTGAACTGAAAGCCTGCTGACTGGCCACCCAGCCACGAGCAACATGTACAAACCGGACGTGTTGGATCGTCCCTGGCCTTAGCCCGTTCTCCCGACTTATGGACGTATCTGAGACTGCTCCTCGTATTTCCAGCTCAACAATTCCCCACATCTAGAACGAGCCGAGAAATCGGCCGATAGGAGAATGAAAAGGTGGCTTGTGTCTGCTGTGCCCCCCGGCTTCCAAACCCCAGAATTATGCAGACCCCCCTCCCTGCCTTTCAGAAGTGACAGAGAAAAATTCCTGCCTTTGCTGAAGTCATCGCAGACAAATTAATATCATTTTTCATATACATTTGTTTGGGGAAACTTGAAACTCCAGCAAAGCCTATTGGCTTCATTATTTGCATTAAGTCTGGAACTCCTGCAGCTGTCCGCTGTCAGACACTAGCCCCACTGCCTCTTTGCAGCTGGGCCCTTCACGCACACGTTTCACCTGGCGACTCCATAATGGTTTAATAGAAAAGTCCGTGATCACCAAGCATATGCTCAAGGTTCTCGGGGCTTCCTTGCAGCAGAAGGGGGCACAAGGAGCAGTTTGGCTTTCTTGGGCCCATGTGCTCCAAGTGGAAAGTTTTTCCTGGGCTGCTTCCAAAAAGCTTGTTGCGAGTTCCTTGACCTTTGTAGAGTTTGGAACCAGGAACCACATTGCCTTCCCCGAGAGTGTCGGGCACAGAATAAAAAAAGGGGGGAAATCACATCGTTTTTCATTTTGGCCAGATGAGGCCTGAGTGACGGAACAAGCAGCGGCAAGGAGAGAACATGTGAAATATGGCTTGGGGAGCCGCAATGTGAAGCTGCCCACAGGGGCCAATTCCCTTCCCCATCCCTCCTCCTTCATTCCTCTTCTTCCTCTCCTCCATCTCTCCTTTATTCTTCCTTCTCTCCCTCTCCTCATTCTCCTCTCCTTCATTCCTTCTTCTCCTCTCTTCTCTCTCCTCTCCTTTTTCTTCTCTTCCTCTTCCTTTCTTTTCCCGTCCTCCCCCTTCTCCTTTCTTCTTTCTCTCATCTCCTTTTTCTTCTTTTCCTCTTCCTTTCTTTCCCTCTCCTCTTTTCTTCTTTTTCTCCTTCTCTCCCTCTCCTCTCCTTTTTCTTCTCCTTCTCTCCCTTTTCCTCTCTTCCTCTTCCTCTCCTCTCCTTTTTTCTTCTTTTCCTTTCTTTTCCTGTCTTTCCCCTTCTCCTCTCCTTCTCCTCTCCAGTTTTCCCCCAAATGTTTTATTTTCCAGAACAGGCAGGTTGTGGACAGATTTGGGTCTTAGCCTGCCACCCCAAGGGTCCCAGTGTCAAGAAACAATGATAGAGCGGCACTCATTTAGGCAACATCTGTAAGGCATCGAGTGATTATTAATAGCTCAATATGCCAATCTGCCACTGTGAATTTCTGACATCGGAGGGCCAGGAGCTGGGAGGTTTCACAGCAGAGAAGTGGAGAAGGGCAAAGCACTGGGAAGGAATTGCAGGTGAGATGTGTTTGTGAGTTTATAATTGTCAAGCCCTACTTGTCCAGGGATGGGGGTCAGCCTAGTTCTGGGCTTAATTCAGCTAATTCTCCTCAGCCCAAGGCCTAGCACATAGTGAACGCTTAATAAATATTTGTTGACTTGTTGACTAATCATCCAAATCATTTTGGGAAGCATCCATTGAGTGCCTACTGTATACTTTACAATACAATTTGGTAATAAGCTACAAAAAAATGGAATCTGCCCAATCCCCTGACATGAGGTGAGGGGGTATACCATGTTTACTGATAGGGAAATACAAAATGGCCACAAATATATTCCAAGAAAGCTCAAGGAAGAACACATTAATGTTTACAGAGATTAGCAAAGAGCCTTAGGCAAGAGGTCACCCTTGAGCTGTCCTCCTGGGAGGTGCTGATGAAGAAGGAGGAAGGTCTAGGCATGGATCCCACAGAATGTGCCCAGGATCTTTGGCACATGATGCCTTGTGGTAAGGCTCCGAGCATCCTGAGGCGGCACAGCAGTGATGGTGGCTGGCAAGAGTCGAGCAACGAGTTCTTTCTTGTCCTCAAAGCAAATGACCTGCAACAGGCAAAACTGTGTTAAGAATGAGCATCCAGTATTCCTCCCAGGGCACCCATCACCTTGAGAGGAAAGGCAGGACTTCCCTCTCTGAGGTTCCTATCTGACCTCATTTTTTGTGATTGCTTTGTCCCCAAAATTACTCTCTGTTAGAATGGTTTGACCATTTCCCGCCTCTGCTGCAAGCCCCTGGGGAGTGTTTTGGTAAAACTTCAAACTTAAGGTAGATCCCACTCTGCCTGTGTCCAAAAAGAACAAAAAGCTGCCCTCCGGCTCTCAATCCCTCCTTGCATTCTCTGGCCAAGTTTTCCTCCTCTTTGGCAAGATACTGATCTTTGGTTTTCAAGTTCTTGATCTCAATCCTCTCCCAAAAGCATAAAACCTTTGCATGAGTCACAGGGATGGAGCAAGGAGAAAGGGGGGAGATCAAACACCAAACCTGGAATATCATCAAGTCCGACGTAAATATCATAATAGAGAAACCTTCAAGGAAGCCTGAGCCTAGTTAAATAATAATAAAATAATAATAATAATAATAATAAAATTGATCATATGTACAGGCCAGATAAGGCAGAGTGAGAAGGCAGCAAATATAGTCTTTGAATCTTTGCCATATACTTGAAAATATCAAATTCGCAGAGGGGAGAACTTTTTATTCAACAAGAACAGTTAGGAAAGCTAGAAAGTAAATTTGCCAAAATTAGATTTGGATAAGGGTCAGCAAGATAGCACGGTGAATTTCAACTACAAAAAATTAATACTGATTAACAAGGAGAAAATCTGTCAAATGAGGAAAACTTTGGATTATATAGCTCTGATAAAAGTTTGGTATCCAGAAGATAGGAAATTGACACAAATGGGTACATATGTCTTAAGCTGATAATAAATGCTTTAGACTAGTGGGTCCCCTTTGCCATTTTCTTTTCCCCTCTCTACCTCCTGGATTTCCAGACTTCTCTCTAGACCCAGTGAAGGAAATTAGAAATAGCACCTATATAGATTGTTGTGAGGAGAAAATGAGGCAAAATTTGTAAGGTACTTAGCATGGTACCTAGCACACAGTAGTTGTTATTATTATATTGTCCTATATGCACGTAATGGATTATGATTGGTCTGAGGAAAATTTTGAAAACTTCAGAGAAACAGGGCAGACTTGACTGTACTGAGACCAAGTGAATATGTATACAATTACTTGCTGTTCCACACTGGGATGCCCTGAATGAACAAGAGGCCTGAAGAGATGAGAAGGCAAGTCCCTCACCTCTCTCAAGAGGTGGGAGGCTACACCTGAGTAGGCAGCAATGCTGTCCTGGGTGATCACTGGTTCATCAATTCTGCTTAAATGTTTTCCTTTGTTACAGTGAAGGGTTCAATAGTGACAGTGGAATAAGAGGAAATCCCTATGGTATAAAAACCAAAGGGGATGACCAGCTAGGACAAGAACAAAAATATTAAAAGTGGAATTAAAGCACCCACTGTCGTGAATATTTTAGAATTTAATTCCTGTTTACTTAGCAAGGGAAATATGTTCTTGTACAAGAGGGATTCTTCATTCCCTTTGGGTTTTTGCTGGCCAGGGAGATGGAGAAAGAAGAGTAATATTGGAAAGGAGTGGAGTGGGAAGCAGTCCAGAACTCTTATTAAACACTTTCTCCTCACATACACATGCTTAGATCATAGCAAGTGGTTAGCAAGGACCTCACTGCTCAGTAATGCATGAGCAAAGTCACTATAAAGCCCATTAAGGTACGTAGTGAGTTCTCACAGAGCTGCAATCCTGTGCTTTGAGAATAATCAGCCCTGACTTTATCCTTGTGGACTCTTGCAAGTCTGAATGGCCATCTTACAAGTTCCTGGGCTGCAGAAAGTTAGGACAAAAATGGGAAGGGACGAGGTCCAGAATCGGTGGACGAAATTGTCAGAGAGGCAGCTTTGAAATGCTTTCATTGGCAAAGAAGAGACAGCAGATCTTCCTAATAATGGGAATTATCCAAAAGTGATGGTCCAGATTCATTGTGCCATGAGAAGTGCCCATTTCTGCAGGCTACATCTTTCCCAAAGCCTGGATCACTTCTAGTCAGGGCAGGAAATTTGGCTGAATTCTTGTTAGAAGAATACCTTGGACTTGAAAGACGCCTAACAGCAGGAGGATTGTCTGGAGCCTTCACAGACTCCTTGGACTTGGAGATCCAGTCCCGCTTTCCTCCCAAGCTACATGTTTGTTGTCTTAGCAAAGGAGCAAAAGAGCCCCCTGTCCTAGAAAGTCTGTGAAGCTCCAAGCCTTTCTGGCCATCCCTAGGGGAGACATTGCAAACCCTCTGCTCGCTGAGATTCCATCTGACTCTGACATCCTGTGACTCCAGGATGTAAGCCAGCACCACTTAAAAAGGGGGGGAGGGAGCTCGTCTATACTGTGGCTTGTCAAGTTGAATTTGAAACACACACACAGAGTCAAAGATAGAGCTGGGATTTCGGCTTTCTGGGTATTCTCGGCAGCAATCTAGTATTGCCCCTCCTTGCCTCGACAGAGAGCTCATCCAAAGAGACCCTTCCCTGGTGGGAAGCCTTATGTGATAGACCTCCCAGATACTGAGAGATTGGTACTCGGATTACAACTCTCAAATTCACCACAAGACCAATATGCTTGGAAATGCCAGTGCTTAGCACAGTATCTGGCGCACACAGTAGGTACTTAATGTTTGTGGACTTTGAACCTTTTTCTGAATGTTTTTCATGGGGATGGTTCTCTTGCTGCTATTTATGGTCAGATTCCAGTGACATCATTTCCTGGTAACCGACCCCCATGAAGCCTCTTCAAGGCACAAAATGGAGTCTGGGTCCCCTAACATTGTACCACTGCAGGTGTTGTTAGATGGCAAAGTGGGTAGAATCAGGAAGACTGGCTCAAAACTCACCTCTGATATTTACTAGCTCTGGGCAAGCCATCTGATGTTTATGAGCCTCAATTGCTTCATCTGTTAAATGGGAAGAATAAGACCCCATAGTTTTTTCATCAAAATGTTACTGGGAGGCTCAAATGAGGTAACCAACGTGAAAACCTTTACCACTTTGAATGCGATCCATGAATTACCATCATCATCATCATCATCATCATCACAACCATGGTTCTCAATCTTTTTCTTCTTATATACAACATAATTCAAGAGTCCAAGAACACGTCTCTGCCTTCCCATTCTGCTACAGACAATGTTTTACCAAACGGTTCTGTCATTAGAAGTGTGTTGATTTTTAATTTAAATAAAAGCATCAGCAGTGTAAACAGGTGTTCTCTGGGCTCACTGATTATTATCATGATTGTTTCTATTGACAAACCAGAAAGGCCCAGAAATGGACCGAGAGACTGGGCATCTATTGCTTGAGGACCCTCCTAGGTGGGATCTTGGATGTTTATCCCCAGGGTGGCTGTAGTGGCTTGATTTATTCAACCACGGCATCACCCAATAAAGTGAAAAGGGTTTGCAATCAGCCTTGGTTGGGAGATTGCCCAAATGGACAAGGTTATGAATCCTGGCAGTACACGAAGCAATATAAGATTACCGCATCAACGCTCGACTCTAATCCCATCTCTCAGAGCTCGTCCATTACTGCTGCTTCTTTTTGCCCCAAATGCCTCTCCAGATAATGCCATAGCCAGATTTACCCACAGCCATGGCACGTTCCCACGGAGCAATAGCTTAGGATTTCGTGCTTCTCAACCCGGCCTTTTCTTAGAGACTGCTTTGTACCCAGAGCAAACAACTGCAAAACATTTACCATTTTCAATGAATGTTAGTTTATGATTTAGTGGAGTTGTCTTTCTTTGGATGGAAGAAATGACTCCCAATTGCCCATATTTCATGTATATAGTTATAATTGCATTGGCCCGAATCTTTGGTAAAATATCTTTAAAGGCCCACAGAATCTTTAATTCCTCTTCTTGGATCAGAGTTAAAGATGGAAACCTGTTTCCTCTATTAAAAGTCTGTACAGAGAAAAAAAAGTATTATTTTGCCAAACCCAAGCTATTGTCGCATTGCCAGAAATCATGAATGATAGACTAGTGAAGGTCAGGCATTAAACCCAAACATTTCCCCTTCCTCCCCTTTGCCCTTTGCCCTCTAATCTCCCCTCTTATTTTCCCTTTCCCTATTTTTTCCCATTAAAACATCCTCTAGGTCAGGCTCTCTGCCATGTACCTGTAGCTGCTGGGCACATGAACCAAAACAAAGCCACCAATTGGTTAAACCATAAAGCAAAGTTGATTTCTTCAGGATGTAGGGGTGTGTGCATGTGTGTGCTGGGGTGGAGGGTGATCATGTATTTCCTAATAAAAGAAATGAGAATAAAAAAGAGAAAAGATAAGGAAGGAATGAAAGGGAAGAAAGGAATGGAATAAGTGGGGAGGGGAGAAATGTTTCCTTCAGTGTATGGGAAGCAAAAAGATAGCAGTGTCCAAAAGGGACTGCCAAGAGTGGGGGGAAAGGTCTCGGGATTCATGCTCTGGAGATCTGTCTTAAGCTATTTTTATGAGATATTATCTCATTTGTCCAAGATATGTTTTATTACATGAGAAAGAAAAACTTTGGCTGAATTTTCTGAAATCCTAAGACTTTGTCCAGTGGTTCTCAAGTGCTTAAGAAGCCAGGTTTTTGCAGAATTTTACAATCCCTTTCTTTTGGAAACCTTTCTGAATTAGTTCTGAAGAGTAACACATCTCTATTCCAAGTCATTTTTATGAGAAAGTAATTTCCTTTTTGAGTTTTACATAAGTTGTTGGACTAAAAGCAATGCAGCTTTGGGTTCCTACATAGTTCCACGCTGAAGTAATGGGTGGGAGGGGGCCGCATGAAATTTGGGGTACTTGTTTATGTTGGGGTTTTCTCTTGTTTTTGTCTTTGTCGGGGAGACACCGTGGAGAGCTTATTGAGTTTAATCATAAACATATTCAGGTCAGGCCGGCAGGTTTGAAGAAAGGTTTCTAAGCGTTCCCTAATGCTTCCCAAGGTGAAATTTGTAAGGTCAGGACATGACTTTATTGTTAGCGTTTTGCTTGGATGCTTTCTTAGACCTGTGGACTTCAGCCTGGAAGGGCTCTCAGACACCTACAGCAGCCCCACAAAGGCTTAAGACTGAATGCCCCCGGTTCCCTGAATACATCCCCAAATTATAAAACTGGAAATCTTCCCCCAAATAGAAGGCCACTCCTTACTCCTCTTCCAGTTGTCAGTGTCCTGAGTAAATTAGGGAAACGGGAAAAGAATAGATGAACTCCAAATGGAGCACTTTGGACCCAAACAGAGTCACGCAGCCCACTCCCCTCACCATGCCTGCTTAGTTATTATATTGCTCTTAACAGGCCCGGGATTACAGAAATCTATTTTTTAAGCCACCATTTCATACTGTTGAATCATATTGAGCTTGCAGGCCATTAAACTCCTACCCATTAAATCCACAGATCTCTTTTCAGCCAAAGCACTTTTGGAGAAGGAAGGTAACAACCATTTATTGAGCACTTTCTGTGTGCCAGATACTGGGCTAAATGGATAGCAAAATAAATGACAACTCTTTTCTTCAAGGAGTTTAAAAACCTAAGGGGAAGACCATACAGATGGGGTGAGGGATGGGGAATGGAGGTACTCAGTGAAGGGGCTGGTTTTGAGGTCTGGAAGTCAGGAACTGAGCCACGAGCCACGAGGGAGTTACAATCCACCATCTCTCCCCAGTTCAGGTTGGTTTTGTGTAGCTGAATTTTTGAACCTGCCTCCATCTTGTTCCCTCCTTCTCTGTTTCTCTCTGACTCTGTCTCCCTGTCTCTTTCTGTATCTATGTCTATTTCTCTCTGACTCTGTCTCTGTCTCTTATCATGTTTTTCGACTCAGTCCAGCTCTCGAGGTCTTTGTGGGATCCTGACTCCATCGTCCAATATGTTAATTCTGCAGCATAGGTTGGTCCATCTACAAACCTGATAGGCAAGCCAATTCATTGATTAAGATTCTGAACATCACAGGCCCAAGTACAGTTTTCTGGGGCACACCCATGGGGGTCTCATGTCAAGCTAGAATTAGTCAGTCAGTTCCAGGAACTCTGAGACAGACAGATGGATATAAACGTGTGTGCATGTGTGTATGCATCTACACACATACATGGCTATAAAACATACCAGCCATTTATGACACATGCATGTGTAGACATATGTGTTTTATAGGTGGTTGTTGTCCTTGGTTCTCAAAAATGGCCCCACTATGTTAGAGCTGAGTTGCAGTGTGTCTAACTGGGGCTCATCAGACCAAGTTCGGAGCCCTCTGCCGCAGACTGGACACAAATAATCCATCAGACCACTTGGGGCAGCTTCTCTCATTTAGTCCATTTTGCTTCCTTCGGGCTGTTTCATAGAGCGCAGCACCTTCCTGAGGAGGGCACTCCTGCTGGGTGGTCCAGTGCCAGTGTCTCCCATGTTATCCAATCAGTTCTAAAGTTCTTGAGAGAGACCTTGAGAGTGTCCTTGCATTGCTTTTTCTGACCAGCTTGTGAGCTCTTGCTCTGTGTGAGTTCCCCATAAAATATGTTTTTTGGCAAGCACACATTTGGCATTGGAACAATGTGGCCGGCCCAATGGAGTTGCATTCTCTGCAGGGAGGGTTTTATAATTGTGTGTTTGTGTGTGTGTGTATGCACATAAACACACTCATACACACATACATTTGACTGTGAGGTCCTGGAAAACACATATACATGTTATAGATATAGATATGTAATATATGTATGATGAAAAATAATTTGTATCCACATTACCTAAATTAATATAGATGCATGTGTACATGTGTATTAGGCAGAAGATAATATTGGAGGGAGCCAGTGGCGAAGGGGAAGGCCAGAAAAGGCCTCCTGAAAAGGCCAGAATTTGAGCTGGGCCCTGAAGAAAGCCAGGAGTTGGGGCAGGAAAGAGAACATGCCGGGAAATTGCGGACAACTAAGGCAAAGCCAGAAGCAGGCAATCAGAGTCGTGCTGGAGGAAAAGCAAGTTGCCCCATCAAATTGCATCAGAGGCAGGAGTAAAGGAGAAGGAGATGTGAAAGGCAGTAATGGGTCAGGTTGTGAAAAGCTCCATATTCCCCAAAGGGAAGATTATGTTTGATTCTGGAGGTCAAAGGGAGGCACTGAAGCTCATGGTGGGGAGAGAGGGAGGGAGGGAGTGTGTGTGTGTGAGTGTGAGTGTGTGTGTGAGTGTGTGTGTGTGTGAGTATGTGTGTGTGAGTGTGAGTGTGTGAGTGTGAGTATGCATGTGTTTGTGTGTGAGCATGTGTGTGTTTGTATATGTGTGTAAGTTAGTGAGTGTGTGTGTTAGTGTGTTTGTGCATGTGTTTGTGTGAGTGTGAGTGTGTGTGAGAGTGTGTGTGTGTGTGTGTGTGTGTGTGTGTATGTGTGTGTGAGGGGGGTAGAGGGAGGGAGGCAAAGAGAGAATTGGGAAAATTGCTTCAGTCACTGAGGGGAAGGAGTCTGTCCATGGGAGTGGGCAAACTAGCGGCAGGGAGATGCATGAGGCTCCATGGCAATAGTCGGGTGAGAGGTTAAGAGAGCTGCCCCAGGTATAGACTGCGGACATGCAGAGAAGAGAGCTCAATATTCAGCAGTTTGCCCCATTCTGATTTACCATTACCTTTGTCCAGTTCATTGGCACAACCTAGATGGACCTCGATTTGGTCAGGAAGATCACCCCCGGGGAATGTTCTTGCCAGGGTAGTGCCAACCTGTTGCCATTGGCCCTTCCTTTGATTTCTCTCCGTAGTTTTGCTTCTCCATTGCAGACACTCACAGACCCACCAATGGGCCTTTGGGTGCTAGGATTCTCCATCAGTATAGGTGAGGTCCCTCCCATTGCTCTTCCAGCCTTGCCTCTGGGAGAGCTGCCCCACAGGTAACCAATTCTCCTGAATACATGGCCTTCTGGTGATTCCCAATTAGGAAAGAATTGCCTCCACCTTCTGCAAATTAAAGTAAACAAACTAAAAACCTTCCTCATTTGAGACTAATTGCTGAAAGACCAGCATGCATTAGTGCAAACTGGGAGCCTTACTATAATGTTAAAGTCTTGCCGTTGTATTGTGTGTAAGTATAAGGGAACCTTTTCAACTAACTAGGGTAATAAAGTGTTACCTTGGAGAGGTCCTTGGGGGACCCTGCTTTAATGAGCAGGTGAGAATGATTTGTAATTAGCATTATTTGTATGTAAATGGAAGATTCTGACTGGTTAAAGGGGCTGGAAAAGTTAATTAGTTTCCACATTCACCTTACAATCATGTTCATGTTATTAAGTTGCTTTGGTCTGCTCTAAGGTAAGCTTGAGCCCAGCCCCTGTCCAAACCAACATAAAAATGTCATTGCCGGAGCTGAACTTCATCAGGTTTGGTTTCTGTTTTACAGCCTCTGTCCCCAAGGGATGATGGAGGGGTAGCAACTGTTCCCAGAGGCCCCTGGTCTGAGAAAGGAGAGACCCCAGGGCTCTAGGGTGGAGGAGCCAGTTCCTTCCTGGGTCAAAGGAAAAAGAATCATGGTCCTTGCTATTCCCCTGGGGCCACCCAATACTCACACCTTGTCACGACCCTTCCTGCCAAGTTCAGGAGATGGGACCCTCCTCGGCAGCTTGGGTCCAGACACTTCTCCCACATGTTCCAAACAGCTTGTCCTCCTAGACTACAGTCTTTCTCTTTCTTTCTTTCTCTCTCTCTATATGTGTATATATATATATATATTTATCAAATTAATTTTCTTCTTTCTTTCATGGTCACATGGCCAGGAGCGAGAACAGGGCTTGTGGAGATGACCTGGGAAGAACCTGGAAATCAGGCTTTCCTTTTCCTCCAACACAGCGAAGATCCCAGAAGGCGTCTCTCCATTTAAGGATTGCTTTCCTATAGATTTTCTCATGGAAGAATAATAATCATAACAAAAATGATAATAAATGACACATTTAGAGAGCACTTAGGCTTTCCAAGTCCTTTAAATGTGTTATTCCATCTGAACCTTGGGACACTCTTTTGATGAAGGGCTGCAGGTATCATTATCCCCCTAATACAAACGCAGAGGCTCGGAAAGTTGAGTTGACTTGCTCATAGTCACCTAGATCATTAAGTATCAGAGGTGACGTTTGTCCCCAGCTCTTCCTGACTTGCTGTCCAGAACTTGGTCATGTGATGCTGCCTCTCTGGTGACTTCTCATGGTTGTGGGAGGGAGACACGGCAGATGGGACGATGCCATTTGCCAGGAACGAAGAATGAACTCCCACAGGTGGTCGAGGGTAGAGCCAGGCCGTGAAGCTAGGTCTTAACTCCAAGAGCGGTGTGCCATTCAGAGCTCTCCAGTTAGGAGGGGAGATGAGCCATGGAGACAGAAGTAGAATACCATCAAAATTCAGCACAGAGAAACATGATTCTGCCACTAGGATAGTCCAGTGTCACTTGCGGGTGCCCCGAGTCGGAAGGACTTTGAGGAAACAGAGAGGAGAGTCCTGGAGAGGGCAATCAAAATTGTGAGGGATGTGGAGGCCAGCGGTGGAACCAATGGAAGGACGGTTAGCTGGAAAAGGGAAGGCATGCAGGAGGAAACAATCTATTTTTCTGATTTTCAAGCTTGAATAAGGGATAAAACTTGCCCTTTTTGGCCAAGAGTAAGAGACAATTGGTTCAAGTTGAAGAGGAGCAGGCTTAAGTTTAACTTAAAGCTTCACAAGACCCTAGACTTGCTCTCCAGATACCCTTCAGGCCGCGTCTTCTCTCTGCTAAGCCTTCTTGACCTTCTAAAGTGCTTGGGCTTCTGTCCCTCACCACCTTTCGGGGAAGTAGCAGACATTTATTTTGTATTTGTTGCATGCCTCTCCGTTCTGTTTAGAGATCCTTCTATGGCAATACTGATGTGTGTATAATGCGTGATAAGCTGGCATTTCTAGGCTGTTGCATGGAAAGGTTCCCTAATGCTTTACAGATATAACTCCCTTGATTCCCATAGAAACCCTGAGGGATGGGTGCTCTTATAATCTCCCTTTTACAGATAAAGAAATGGAAAGGACTTGCCTAGGGTCACATAGGAAATGTTTGAGAGAAGATTCACACTCATCTCCGTGACTCTTCCCCAGGCACTCTCTCCATTGCCTTCCCTGGCTGTCAAATGAGAGCCAGCTGAAGGAACTGAGGACCCAAGAAGATGCAGGGAGATCCATAAGCTCAGGTCTGGGCAGGGGCAGAGGAATCGGACAAGAGCTCTGCTTGGGCTCTGGGGGCAGAACCAGTGGTAATGGGGGAGAGGAGGAAGCTTTACCAGCTTTGTCTTGATGTCAGGGCCCAGATTTGGTGGGTCCCCTTCCTCACAGGGCTCCCTGGGAAGACTAGATGGCCAATTAACCAGCAGTTATCCAGCACCAGTGGGGTGTTGTTGGGTTCGGGCCTCAAACTGGTAGTAGCCAGACTTTGGCTCCCCTAGCTCTGGCAGAATGGCTGAAGAGGTCCCTTCTGACTGACATTCTCTGATACTGGGCACTCGCAGGCAGCCAGGCCATGGGAAATGATCCGAGGCAGAATGCCAGGGTGAGGGCAGAGCCCTGAGCTTTCTCCCTCTTAGCTCTGCTTGTTGGAGCCAAAGTGAGGGAGGCCTCCAGAGCCCCCGGTTCATGCACTCACTCCTCCAGAATGGAAGTAGCCATTTCAAAGGATTGGCAAAATAGCCATTCTCAAGTTCTAATAGTGTGCAGTCTTCTCAAAAGCTTTTTGACTATAAAGGGTGGGGAAGTGGGGGAGAAAAAGGAAAAAAAGAAGAAAAAAATTACAGGAAAAAATCTACTATTCTATTATTGAGCTAAAACCCAAGAACAGACGTGTTGTCCATCCCTTCCCTCCATCCATCCAAACTGTTAATAAATGAGGAAGTCCTTTTGCTCAGATCCACGCTTTCGTATTTTAGATTTCATGGACCGAAGAGTGGAAACAAAGGGGGAAAGAGAGGAAAAGCAAACTCCTCTCCTTCCATGAACCAATTTGCAAAAAGAGAGGCCTTGCAAAGGTGGATGGCCAGATAACAAATGGCCTACGAGGAGGTGGGAAATTTATTTTGTAATAATAACATACATAAATAGTCCGGCTCTACATGGAGCGGGTGAAAAGTCACCAGGCTTGAGTTCCCACCAAGCTCGGAGGCACAAGGGGATCCCGGAGTCTGTCCAAAGCTGACAAAGTTCAGGGCTGGCTGAACCCTGCATTCCAATGGCACATGGGAGGGTGGCCCGGCGGGGGGTCCGGGGAAAGGGGAGCCCAGTGGCCGGCCCGCCACCGACACGGCCTTCCGGAGATCCTAAACAAAGCCCGTTGCCCGGGTTTTCTTTTTTTTGCCATTTTTTTTTTGTTCCTAACTTTCTCATAAAAAAAAAAGGATTCAGGTAAATGTAGCATGACGAGCCAATTTAAGCCAATTTCAAAGTTATTTGAGTAATTGGTTATTAAGATAACACTCTCAAATTCCAATTCAGCAATTATCCTCTTAAAGATACAGAATCTAAGTATGAGCAGGAAAGTCGATGTGTCTTAAAGCACCAAAGCACCAATTTCAAGGTCAGGGTTGGGATGGGGGGAGGGGAGGAGGCTGCTCTGCAGGCAAGGGGAAGAAGGAGGGCCTTTTAGCTTTCTCAAAACAGCCCAGGAATGTCTTTTCTGCACTTTCTGAATAAAGCCAGAATCTCGCTGCTTCTGACACAGGGAACTCACATTGGACATGGCTGTTTTCCCTTTCCCTTTTGAGGACCACAAAGAGCTCCTTTAAAAAAGCAGATTTTCATTGATGTATTCTGTTTTTAAATCGCCTACATTTTTAATATATCCTTTCTGCCTCCTCTCCTCTCCCAGAGAGACATTCCTTATAACAAAGAATTAGAAAGGACACACACACACTCTCTCCCTCTTTCTCTCTCTCTCTCTCTCTCTCTCTCTCTCTCTCTCTCTCTCTCTCTCTCTCTCTCTCTCTCTCTCTTTCTCTCTCTCTCTCCTCTCTTTCCTCTCTCTCTTTTCCTCTCTCCTTCTCTCTCTCCTTCTTTCACTCTCTGTCTCCCTTCTTCTTTTTCTCTCTTCCTCTCTCCTTTCTCTCTTTTCCTTCCTCTCTTTCCTCTCTCTTCCTTTCTTCTTTCCCTTTCT
Source organism: Myrmecobius fasciatus (assembly GCA_023553655.1). Taxonomy (NCBI): domain Eukaryota; kingdom Metazoa; phylum Chordata; class Mammalia; order Dasyuromorphia; family Myrmecobiidae; genus Myrmecobius; species Myrmecobius fasciatus. The sequence continues at coordinate 151,740 of JAJPUD010005035.1, read as the reverse complement.
CTCACTTTCTCTCTGCTCCCTCTCTCCCTCTCACTTTCTCTCTCCTTCTTTCTCTCTCTTTCTCTCTCTCCCTTCCTCTCTTTCCTCTCTCTTTTCCTCTCTCCTCTCTCTCCTTCTTTCTCTCTATCTCTTCCTCTCTCCTTTTTTCTCTCTTCTTCTCTCCTTCTTTCTCTCTCTCCTTTCTTCTCTTTCTCTCTCCTCTCTCTCCCTTCTTTTTTTCTCTCTTCCTCTCTCCTTTCTCTCTCTTTTCCTTCCTCTCTTTCCTCTCTCTCTTCCTTTCTTCTTTCTCTTTCTCTCACTTTCTCTCTCCTCCCTCTTTGTCTCTCTCTCCCAGTGAAATGATCACCTCAAAATCTGTTATTTATGTACATTTTAAACCCATAGCCCCCTACCAGGAAAAAATGATGAGGGATACATCCATTTATCTCTCTTGGGGGAGAAGCTATAATTCCATAGCATTGTTTCATTTCTGTTTTTGTTATTGTTTCCATGTACATCGTTATGGACCCTGTGCATGTTGTTTTCCTGGCTCCATCGGCCACTTTGTATAGATACAGAATCGCTGCATTTAACATATGTGTCAGTTCTTACATGTAGCACACTAATATCCTGTTACTTTCATGTGTCACAATTTGTTTTGTCATCCTCCATCAATGACAATCTATTCCTCTCTCCCTTCCAGCCCAAGATCTTTGCTCCAACAAAAAGTGCTGCTAGGAATACTTTGACATAGATGGAGTCTACCTCTGCCCTCCTGGAGCATATCATACTCTTACAGTGGGATGTCTGGATCAAAGGCTATTGAACTTTTAGTTCTTCACATAATTACAAATTGCTTTCCAGGATGGGGGGGCATTTACAGCTTCACCAATTGTATTGTTGTTCCTATATTTCCACAACTCTCCAACATTAACCTCTCTCATCTTCTCTCAATTTGCTTGGGGTAAGGTGAAAATTCAGAGTTGTTTGGATTTACATTTCTCTTTTGTTTATGGATTTGTAGCTTTCTTTGGTATGGTTGGTCATAATGTGTAATTCTTCAGAACACTTCATTCAGACTGCTTTTCTCTTGGGAAATAGCTTTTAGGAAGACCCTCATTTTCATATACAAGTAAATTTTTTATCCATGTATGAAGACCACAAAAGGGAGTCAAGAAGCAAAATTTCAGGATGGAAATTGTGGGTTAGACAGAAGTACTCGGCTTAAAGTCAATTTTTCCTGCTAATAATTGGTGGAATTGATGTGGAAAACCCTTACCATGAAAAAGCAACAAACAAAATGTTCACTTGATTCAATCCCACCTCAGCACCCCACCCTTCGATGAATGGCTGTAAACAATAGCTTCAGCTATTACAGGCTTATTATCATGTTGAAAGGAGGTGATCTGCACAACCTGAAAGCTTGATTTAAAAATGAAGAGCAAAAAAAGAAAAGAAAATGGAGAAAGGAAAAAAAAAAGATACACACACACACACACAAACACACACACACACACACACACACACACACACACATATATATATATACACAATTTTGCTTAAGAAGGAGAAAGACCCAAATGTGCAAGAATGTTTGTGGCAGCCCTTTTTGTAGTGGCTAGAAACTGGAAGCTGAAGGGATGCCCATCAATTGGAGAATAGCTGAATAAAGTATGGTATATGACTGTTATGGAATATGATTGTTCTGTAAGAAACGACCAGCAGGACGATTTCAGAGAGGCTGGAGAGACTTGTATGGACTGATGCTGAAAGAAGTGAGCAGAACTATTGTACACAACAACATCAATATTACGACCATCAATTCTGATGAACGAGACTCTTTCCAACAATGAGATAAGTTCCAATGATCTTGTGATGAAGAGAGCCATCTTCACCCAGAGAAAAGGCTGTGGGAACTGAGTGTGGATCACAACAGAGCATTGTCACTCTTTTTGTTTTTGTTTGCTTGCATTTTATTTTCTTTCTCACTTTTTTCCTTTTTAATTTGATTTTTTTTTGTATAGCAAGATAATTGTTTAAATATATATTCCTATGTTGGATTTAGCATATATTTTACTATGTTTAACATATATTAGATTACTTGCCATATAGGGGAGGAGGTGGGAAGAAGGAGGGGAAATTAGAATATAAGATTCTGCAATTTTTCAGTTTGTTGAAAAATTATCCATGCATATGTTTTGAAAATAAAAAAGCTTTAATAAAAAAGATCTGTATGGCAATAATAAAAAACAATTTTGCTTAATTTTTGTCATGACCTGAAAATCCTTCAAATTCTAGAGAAATATTAGGAATACATTATACATAGAAATATGTTTTGCACGACTTCCCATGTATAATTGATATCAAATTGCTTGCCTTCTCAAAGAGGGGAGGGAGGTAGGAAAGCAGAGAATTTGTAACTCAAAAAATTTTTACGTGATAGTTAAAATGTTGGAGAGAAATATTTAATGAAATAAAGCATCAAAAATAAAGAAAGTAATATAAATATTTGTTTTTAAACAAGTAACTCATTTTCTCAGATATAAGATCCCACTCATGGAACAATGAATTCATTTATTGGAAATTGACAAACCATTCAATTAAGGTTTATTAGTCACCTCCTTTATGTACTGCATTTCAGTAAGTTCCAAGGCTGCAAAGGCAAAAATATTCCTTCAGTTTAAACAATTTACAATCTCCTGGACTAAGAAAGACAGATCTTCACACTCATCAAATCTTGACAAGGGGTCAACCCAATAAGTAGAATACATTCACTTTGGCTTAAAAAAACCTAACATCACCTAATAAAATTATCAAGGTTCACAAAAGATAATACGAGTCAATGTTGAAGGAGTTAGGAAAACACAGGCACTCATTGTTGGAGAAACTGTGAATTAGTAAACTAATCTGGAAATTAATCTGGAATTGTGCAAAGGAAGTGGCTAAAATGCCCATACCCTTTGACCCAGTTATTCTACTTCTAGGTTCATATTTCAAGAATGGTTAATGATTAAATAAAGGTCCTAAAAATAAAATATCATCTTTACATATATATATATATATATATATATTTGTAGTAGTGCTTTTTATGATAGTCAAGTACTGGAAATAAAGATCATTAATTCAGAAATACGAGGACTAAAAAATTGTATGTTTATGCATGTAATGGAGCATTACCTTGTTGTAAGAAATGGCTAATATTAGGTAGATAGAGAAGCTTGGATAAACTTGGATAAATAAGTGAAGCCAGCAGAGCTGGGAAAAGAAACACAAAAAGTGACTTCAATAATGTAAATGGAAAGAACAACAAAAAAAGCACCAAAATAATTTGAAATAAATGTTGCAAAACTACAAAACACCCCCCCCAAAAAACATAATAGATGCAAAGACCCCAGCTTTCTCTCCCAATCCTTTGCCTAGGACAGGGAGTCCACAGGGGTGAATATTTGATACATTGTCAGATTTTAAGTATATTGATTGGTTTTGATTATTCTTTTACTTTTCTTTTTTTTTCTTAAAAAAAGACGTAATCTGGAATGATTTTTGGAGAGGTGGAGGGATACAAGGGCAAATTTAAATGATGTAAAAAGGAAATTAATAAATAAAAATTATTTTTAAAAAATCCTATTTTTTGGCTCCCTCCCTGCTTCCCAGCTCCTCACCAAGGAGGCTGTGGAGGGGAGAGTCTGGCTGAGTTAGTGAGCAGGAGGCATTACGTCTCTGGATTGCTACTGCCATGACATCTCCTTTCCCTTGTCCTCAATGCCAGGGGAACCTGAAAGGTACAAGGTGTGCTGTTCTTTTAGGAAAGTGTATTTTTATGCAGAAACATTTGCCCATGACCCAAATATGTCTGTTCTACAAAAGCGCAAGCATCTTCAAACTCCATCGAGCTAAAGGGAACATGTTGTTTCACATCTACTCCGAGGAGGGAAGTTAAAGTAAGAAGGTCAGATGTCTCCATGCTTCCAGATGCCCTTGATTCACCGCAACTGGCCACAGTGGGGTAAATTGGACGGGAGCTGTTAGCAGTGCGAAGGCTTTGAGAATGGACAAGGGAGAAGCAGACACACACACACACACACACGCGCACATACACACATGCACACTGTCACCCTTCTCCAGGGTAATTTTGGAACATGCTTACAGATATAACCTCAGGTGAAAATTCATTTTTCAAGGATTAATTTCATATTTAGGAATTTCATCACTGATGGCTGACCCAGTCAGACAGCTAGAAGAGTTACAGGAGAGAATAAGGGGCAGCCAGTACCAGTCCCTCTTTTAAGGAGACACAGCAATTGAGGGATGGGGACTTTTCCTTCTCCCTTAGGAGGGAAGGGAATTTTCTTTTCTTTTTTTTTTGCTGAGGCAATTGGGGTTAAGTGACTTGCCCAGGGTCACACAGCTAGCTAGGGGAAGGGAACGTTCTTAAAAATCAAAGAAGTCACAAACTTCAGGCTCGATCTCTGATTTAATCCAGAACACCATGTCCTGTTCTTCCCTCTGTCGGGCTATAATCAGCAAATTCATTATAACCTCCTTCAATCCAGAAGCATTTATTGAGTGCCTACTATGTTTCAGACACTGATTATCTAAAAGCAAAACATTTCTGCCCTTCATTATCTTTCATTCTTTCAGGGAAATATGACATATAGAAGCATAAACTTGAAAATCTGAGGAGGAAAAGCCCAGTAACAACCAAGGCAATCAAGAAACACATCCTGCAAAACATCGGCTACTTCCTGAGTGTCCGTTCCGTCTGGTCTCTGAGGACACTGTTGGGGCCATAGCTGGCCCTTGTCAAGAACCTCATCTGGAGAAGGTGTCTGCCCTCAAAGATCATCTCTCTTCAGCAGCCACTACCACTGTAGTGAGAACTACTACCCCACCATTCAGCTCAGAGGGGACTTCTGGATGTCACCTGGACACTTCTACCTTGAAATATCCATTTGTCTAAGACCGGGGAAGATCAAGGGTCATGTGTTTGCAGCTCCCCAGGAGGAGACTGGGATTCTGGCCCTGCCTCAGCTGACACTTGGGGCTTCTTTCCAGTAGAATGCAGGTTCCTAGAGGACTGAGACTGCTTTGCTTTTTTGTGTATTTCTCTCCCAGGCTTAGTCTAGCATCTGGTATATAGTTGGTGTTTATTAAGTGCTTGCTGAATCAAGGATGGTGAAACCTGATGTTTTCCTCAGTTGCTGAATCCTGGAAGTCTGTGAGGAACAAAACAACCTTTGCCCCTCTCATGGTGGAGGCCGGTAAGCTCTACCCAAACCCAGGCCTTGTGAGGGGTGGCTGAGACACTCTTAAGTGGCTCATCCATCGGCAGCCAGCATCTGCACAGTCTCCGGGCTGCTCGGCAGCCCCCCGGCTAAATGAAAGGAACCTACTTTATAAACAAGAAGCGGTGGATTCTGAGCTGCCTGTACAGAGGTCAGAACAATTAATTGTAAAGGGATCCGCTCAGCCACTGGAAAGCAACGTGGGAATGGAAGCAAGTGAAAAATAATCCAGAGCCGTTTCTTGGCTCCGACACCGAGAATAGCTGTTTTAGTGGTTCTTGAGAATCACCCAACTGGCTTTTTTAAATGCATATGGTTAACATATAAATAAGCATTTGGCCAAAGAGACCGTCCTGCAGCACTCGGGGCAGGCGGAGGGGCCCACGTGTTCCCTTGTAGGAAATGCCGCCTTGTGACATGCTGCCATGCCGTTAGCTCTCTGGATCGTTTCTTGGCTAGCAAACGTTATTAGGGAGTTTTGCAAATGTGCCGTCCCTGGGTCACACTCCAACATCTTTGAGATTTCCTGAATTTTTCTGGCATTGAGCATGAGGGTGGAAAGGGACCAAGTGGAACACATTGAGAAATGCAACCATGAAGCTTTGCTCGGGTTACTTGGAAATGATGAAGAAGATGGATGATCAACTTTGTCCTAAACATACTTGCCATTGCCATGGTAACGTTTTCAAAGCAAATCTATAAAAAATGTCTGGGAAGAGGGGTGGGAAATGGGGGCAAGGTTTGCAAAAGGAAGAGGGAGGGCCTCCTCTTTGTCAATTAGGCATCGGATACTTGGCAACAGAACAAAAAAGGGGGCAGGCAAGGCCCGGCCCGGCCCGGTCACTGGCCTGCCTTTGGACAAACTTTGGATTGACTTCCCTGAGTATTTAGCCATCTCTTCCCTTCCCCAGCCACCCACAAGATAAGTTGCTTTGGGTTTTTGGTTTTAGCTCCAATGCTTTACAAATGGGGGGGGGGTAACAAAGATTGGTGATTGAGGTTATTAAATTTGAGATGATTATAGTAGCCAGCACATAGGACACATTTAGAAGATGTTTGTTAATTGCCGGATTAAAAAATAGCTGTGGCCAATATAATTAAAAAAAATGTTCATGCAGACCACTTTTCACTTTCTACAACTTTAGGATACGCTGCTTGAAAAATCGTTCTTTGTTTCCCCTCCCAATCTCTCATGCATTTTAAAACTAATTTGAGCATTACTATTTTGGGGGTTTGCACTGGATCTGTGCCTGAGCCAAAGAACAATGGAAGATGTAGTCCAGAAAATCTGATCTTCTGCTGATTTGTCATCTTTTTGGAACAAGATAGGCGGTCACAGTGGACAGTATCAGAAAGATTCAAATTTGACCTCAGACACTCACTAGCTGTGTGACCCTGGCTCAGTCTCTTCATCCTGTTTGCCTCTGTTTCCTCATTTGTGAAATGAGCTGGAGAAGAAAATGACAATGACTTTGCCAAGAAAACCCCAAATGAGGTCACAAAAAGCCAGGTGCAGTGGAAACAGCTGAAGAACAATGACAAAATCTCCCTAATTTACTCAGTTATTGAAAGTGGTTTGCAGGGGTTGAAGGAGAAAGAAAAAGAGAGACATACATAGAGAAATAGAGATACAGACAGAGAGAGAAGAAGGAAAGGGAGAGGGAGAGAGAAAAAGAGAGGGAGAAGGAGAAAGAGAGAAAAGGAGAAGGAGAAAAAGAAGAGAGACAGAGACAGAGATAGAAAGGTAGAGACATTGGAACAAAAAAAAGTTTTGCAAAGGTCAAGGTAGAAAAATCACTCATGTTCTGTAAATAAAAGCTTTTAATAAAAAAAATTAGAAAGGTAGAGACAGAGGCAGAGACAAAGAGAGAGACAGAGACAGAGGCAGAGACAGAGACAAAGAGACAGAGAGAGAAACTCCATGTGCCTTAGACTTGCCTCAAAATCCAGGCTGCAGCACATACATCATTGTAGATAAAGATCAGTCTCTCTTGATTTGAATTCCAGGCTCCTCAGCTGCGGCCGGCTGACATGCGTGTCTTTAGCCTTCGTGACACTGAGCAGAAGTGCACCATTAGCTCACGCTTGACCAAAAAGTGAGGCACAAGGACAGAGAACGCTGATTATTTCAAAAGAAAGGAGAAGCTCTTGCAGAAAAAGAAAAAAAAAGAAGTTTCCAAGCTGCCCATGTTCCTTGCCAATACAAACATCATGTTCTATGTCCTTTTCAATTTTCAAATCTGGCCTCTGGTGATTCTCTTGCATTGCAAGCTCTCTATCTCTGATTAAATCACAAGCCAGCCCATTGGGCTGTATGGGCCTGCTCTTGCCAGAGAGCCCCGGAAGAGCTTTGCAAAAGGAGGTGATGAAAAGAAGTCTCTGAGTTTAAGGGGAAAGAGTTTTCAAAGAATAAGGACAAATAAGCCCCCGGATGAGGGGAAAGGTTACTCTTCACATAAACCAGCTGCGGAACAAGCACTTCATTTACACGTTGGCCCAAGGAAAATGGTTAAGGAATATTATCTGAATCCAAAGGTGAGCTAAGCTCTACCAGGATATAAAAAAGCTACAAGAGAGAGGAGCAAACAGGATCAAATGCAATGACTCACCAAGTGAACGTTGTTAGCCTGATATTTTTAAGTGGAGACTTGGATTGCATTCATATAATGATAGAAAAGGGATGGAATCCACCCCAAGTGGAAGACTTGACCAAAGGGAGAGATTAGGGGGGTGTAGGGCCTCCAAAAGACAACCTGATGCTGTTGTCATTCGGTTGTTTTCGGAACCTTCTTCCTCCTAAGTGGGTTTCCCTCTTCCCGGCCCAGAAGACGAGCTAGCCAAGTGGCTTTGCATTCTGGGATGCGTGGTGGAGCCGGGATGCTCTAACACAATCACCTTCTCCAAGGGACCAACACAAGTAATAAGAAGAGATTATCATCCCAGAGCACGTCACATGGATGCTGTCATCCGGCCTTTATCCCAGCTTCTGATCTCTGTCTCCCGCATCTCCCACATGGAAAAGTTCCACTGGGAAACGGCATTTCACATTGTCACATTTGGCATTTCCACAGGGAGGAGGAAATGCTCTCCCACTACCCAGCCAGCTGTACTATTCTTCTGAGGCGAGCAGAGTGGGAAAGGGAAAGGTTTATGGGAATAAAGCAGATCCATGTTGGGAAGAAACGGCGGCCTTCCTTGCCCTGCCTCCTCCCGCCTGCACTGATATGTGGAAGGGGATGCAGTCACAGCCTCTGTTGCAGGGGGAGGTGGGGATTCAGCACATATAGGGACATAGAGAGGGGGAGTCAAAAGGGAGCTTGGGGGCCACAGTGCAATCCCTTTTTTGTTTGTTTATTTGCTTGTTTTTTCTGAGGCAATTGGAGCTAAGTGACTTGCCCAGGGTCACGCAGTTAAGTGTCTGAGGCCGGATTTGATTTCAAGTCCTCCTGACTTCAGGGCTGGTGCTCTATCCACTATAGCGCCACCTAGCTGTCCCCCCAATCTTTTTCTTTAATACATAAGTATGATAAGAGATAATAATAACAGATAAGGAAAGGAAGGTCAGTTAGTCCTTGCTATCACTTCCTTCCCAGCTTCCCCCTCCATCTGACCAATTCAGCTATCACAGGCTCCAGGGGACTTACTCGGGCAATCCTCTCCTCTGGATCAGCCAGACTTAAAGGAAGAGTCCCAAGATCTGTACTCGTGCCTGCTGCCTCTTTTCCAGGGCCGGTTCTGTGCTCATTGCACGGCTTTGCAGGAAATCCTCGCGCCGTTCTCAGAACCGCCACATCTGCTGCTCCAGAACTGTGCGGTTCCCCTTGAGTTACCCACCTCGGTGAGGCGGGCGCCGGGCCCTGTAGGCCCCGGATGTGCCAAGGCCGCCTTCATTCTGGGAAGCAGGTGCCAGGAACATGTTATTTCCAGTTCCTACTTCAAGGTGTGAATATATCAAAATGAAGATTTATGCAAATGGAGCCAAGGAGGACAGCCTGAGCGGGATTCACATGCTCTGACCTCAAGCCCAAACAAGCACTAATGACTCTCCAGATAAAAGGAACATTTTCTCTGCAGCCAGAAGACGGGCCAGGTGAAGGAAAGGGAGAAAAAATGGAAATCTTGTGAAGAAAGGCAACGGGAGCAAAGTCAGAATGAAAAGCAAGAGCGCAAGAGGGATTGTAGGTGAGCTCCTGCGGGGGTAATTAACAGTTAGCACAAGATGCCACGGCTACTGGGGAAGCAGGCGGGGAGGGAGGAGGGGGGCACGCCAGCTTTCCCCCTCTCTTCTCAGGTTATTGGGGCATGGCTCATTCCAGGAGACACCTGCTGGGGAGCCCATGACTGGGAGGCCCAGGTGGGCTGGGGAGATGGGAGAGACAGGGCTGCTACCCTGGAGGCCACGGAGAGATCACGCCATCCTCTCAAGGATCACGGGCCAGCACGTCCTCAGCCACGGACCGTCCGGCTCACGGGACTGAAACCGGTTCTACTCCAAAGGGTCCTTGATTTGCTTCCCAAATCACAATTCTGCTTTCTTAAGGAGTAAGGTTATTTTCAACAAATGCTCCAGAAGCATCCTCGTTGGGAGACAGCTTTCGTGGGGTCATTTTGCTTGCCTTAGTCTGATATTCGATCAGTTTTTATGATCAGCCAGCAACAGAGGTGCTAACTGGTATTCTCTGCCCTTCAATCGACCCGCTCCATGGATGTTTTGCATCAGTTTATCAAACAGCTTGTCACTCTCCAGCCGGAAGGGACCTCGCAAGCCAACGAGTCCAACCCCCACGAGGCTTGAGACGGTGACACGAGTTGTCCAACATCACACTAGGAAGTCGGGTGGGCTGTGACCCCCGGCACTGTGAATCAGGCGCCAATGCTAGTCCAAGTCACCACTTGTTAGGGGAGGCTGTTTACAAGGTTTTCCTATAAAAGGTCCAGATGGACCGTTCCCAGACATGGGCTTAGAGCTGCCGGGGCCTTAGTTGCCATCCGGGCTAGTAGTCTCGCTTGGTGAGAAGGGAAGGGGTGAAGACTTCAGAATCTCCCCCAGTTCTCACAAGTTGGGAGGAAGCATTGGAACACATGGGCATGTACACATACATGTATATATGATGTGTACACGTGTGTGTATGTATTTATATATAATGTTGTTTCCCTAAAGTGATCAGAAGCTCTCTGTGATCAGGGCCAATTTCATTCTGGTCTTGTTTCCCCACAGTGCCGGGTAACTAATAATGGCTATTGAAGTGAATGAAATGGAATAAATTGAATTAAACTGAACTGTGGGATTGTAAAGCTGTGCCTTCCTTTGAACTGCTGTTTGTTGCTTGAACCTGCCCCTTCCAATCCTGAAGCATCAA
>JAJPUD010005035.1:130486-141106 GCA_023553655.1 Myrmecobius fasciatus | reverse complement strand
AAGGAAGGCCCTGGGTGAGAGTGGAGGGTCTCGTGGACAAGTGAGGAAAGGTCACGGGCACAAGTGGCACAGAGTGGGCAGGTCCGGCTGGATCGCCGTTAGAACATTGAAGGAGAACCCGCATCCATGGGATAGTATTCTGTATTATTGCAAATTGGATATTTGAATAGAATCAGGATAGCAGAGTAAATAATGTGGCCGAGGTAGGGCTAGTAGGGCTAAGGTTCAAATCTCATCTCTAACATTTTCTGTATGGCCTTAGACTTCAGAGAGATCTCCAAAGTCAAGTGCTGTAAGTGCATCTCAATCGGGGATCACGCCAAATGCTTGTGGTGCTGATACTTTTCATGTGTGTGAGGTTGTTTTTGTTTTGTTTTGTTTTGTTTTGCTAAGGGTTCGTGTAAAGTCATCTACGAAGTTATAATAAAAGATTTAACGTTTTTGAGCTTTCGTGTTTCCACCACAACATAAGTGGGTCAAGATCCCTAAAATCCCTTCCAACTGAATTCTAAAACCCCAAGGAAAAGCTCTTTGCTTTAAAATGATTATCCTGATTTGTGGTCTCGCATCTTTTAAAAGGAAAGCTGAAAAAATCTAGCCCCATAGACCTATATTATACCAATCTTAAATTTATCCTTCCCCAGGAAAAGGCCCCACATGTGCAAGAATGTTTGTGGCAGCCCTTTTTGTAGTGGCTAGAAACTGGAAATTGAATAGATGCCCTTCAATTGGAGAATGGCTGAATAAATTATGGTATATGAACATTATGGAATATTATTGTTCTGTAAGAAATGACCAGCAAGATGATTTCAGAGAGGCCTGGAGAGACTTACATGAACTGATGCTGAGTGAAATGAGCAGAACCAGGAGATCATTATACACAGCAACAACAGTACTATATGACAATTAATTCTGATGGACATGGCTCTCTTCAACAATGATATGTTTCAAACCACCTCCAATTGTTCACTGAAGAAAGCCATATACACCCAGAGAGAGGGATGCGAAATGTGGACCACAACATAACATTCTCATACTCCTTGATTGATGTTTGCTTACATTGTGTTTCCTTTATCTGATATATCGTTTGTGTAGATAAGATTTTTCTTGCACAACAATGATAAGTTTGGAAATATGTATACATATATTCAATTTGCCAATATTTTAACATAATTAACATGTAGTGGATATCCTGCCATCTAGGGAAGGGGTGGGGAAGTTGGGGGGAAAAATTTGTAACGGAAAGCTATGTAAGGGTTATTGTTGAAGAATTACCCACACATATGTTATGCAAATAAAATAAAATTTAAAAAAAAATTTATCCTTCCCCAAGGATTCATAATGCTCATCTTCTTCTTTAAAGTGTATGGCGAGGGGCAGCAAGGTGGTTCAGTGGATAGAGCACCAGCCCTGAAGTCAGAAAGACCTGAGTTCAAATCTGGTCTCAGACACTTAACACTTCCTAGCTCTGTGATCCCAATTGCCTCAGGGCAAAAAAAAAGAAGAAGAAAAAACGTGTGGGGAGCAGGCAACCTAGATGGCCCAGCGGATAGAGCATTGGAGTCAGGAAGACCTGTGCATGGTTAAGTTGGCCCTAAGTTTTTAAGGGTTAGGCCCATGGAACCCAACTTTAGATGGTTAGGTCATACAGAAAAAGTATCAATGATGGAGTCAATGACAGAACGTACATGCTATCTAAAGACCAGCCAACCAGGTAAAGGACCCAATCACCAGAAAGTTGGTCAACTTAGCAAAACTTTCCTTGACCATGATAATTCATAAAACAGAGAAAAATGTAAAATTACACTAGATTGTATGGGCTCCTACATCTGTAGGGGATATGGTGTAATAGTGGAAAGGATTTTGCACAGTTTTTCACACATCTTTAAACATTACTTGAGGGATGATATAAGTATGAGATCTTTGCTCATAGACTAAGTCATTATGTTCTCCTTCTTCATGTACTCACTATAACTGAAATCCAAAGACAAAAAGGAAATGCAGATCAGTGGGAGATTGACTCACAGATTCTGCTCTAAAAGTAAGTAAAGGCATGGAAGTGTGAAATGAATGGGAAATCCAAAAGCAATCAGAAGTGGCCTTTAAAAGGACCCTCACTCACATTATTCATGATGCACATTCACAAACCCACCACAATTAAGGTAAATACAGACCGGGGCAGGTAGGTGGCGCAGTGGATAGAACACCAGCCCTGAAGTCAAGAGGACCTGAGTTCAGATCTAGTCTCAGAAGTTAACATCCCCTAGCTGTGTGACCCTGGGCAAGTCACTTAACCCCAATTGCCTCAGAAAAAAGAAAAAAAAAAGAGATAAATACAGATAATGCACCAAGATCCACTTCAGAGAAAGATGTGGAGAGGTCTTGTGGAGAATATTTAAAATAAGCTCATGTATATCACATGGTACAGAGATAGGAACATAAAATATATAGGAAGATATGATTCGGAATCAATGGATCAAAAGATTTTAAAAATTAGAAATCTCAAGCTTATGAATGATTCAAAATCTGACTCTTGGTGCTATCAGCAAAAAGAGAATCAGAAGAAACTGGGCATGTTTAGCACTAAATGATATCACATGCACGTAAATGAAATTTCATTTTAATAGACAGGAAATTGTGGGTATAGACAGGAGATTTGTCTCTGAATCTGCGTACAGGCAGACTATCAATTAGCTAGAACAAAGGTCAAAATTAACATTAATTTAGAGGAGAGGAGAGAGATGAGACAACACTACATGCAATTACAACAGTGACTTACTCAGCTGTTCTTGCGGAAAACTGGGAAATGGATCACAAGAAAGGCCGGGGTTCTGCTCATCCTCATTCTCATTTGCTCAGCTCTTCTATAGCAGGTATGACACGGAGGGGACCCATAGAGCCCAGGAACCATGTCAACCAAGCAACACTAAATCGCTCTGGCAAAAAGAGGGCTATGGGAGTCACAGCAAACCTTGTTGAGAGGAGACATTTGTTTTTAAAATTCTAGGACAACAATTAGTAGAAGATTGCAAGAAGAAATATCCCAGAAAACAGTAAGAAGCAAGGCAAGAATAACAAAATGTCTAGAGAAACTTCCTGTGAGAACCAACCAAATGAGATCATCCCCCAAAGGAGACACAATTAAGTAGACAAAAAGTGAAATCATTAGACTCAAAACTAAACACTTTTCCTAGTATTTCTAGAGTAATTTCCTCTAAGTATCATTAACAATACTATTACCATTTTAGGAACTTAAGATTTCAGTATCTTTTAAGTGCCTTAAAAGGAAGTGGAAATATTTGTAAAAAAAAAATGATGTTGGGGAGAACATCTGGACCACCAGAAAAAAACAACTGGCCCAGAATAAGTGTAAATCATCATCATCTTCATCATCATAACAGCATTATCATCACACAAAAAGTTAGCAGCTGTTGGATATCTAAGGAGACATGATGACTTGGACAGAATTATATTTCAGGAGTTCAATGACTTTGTTTGAAAGACAATAAACGTCCATAAATACACACATCAAAATAATCCTTGGGAACACAATAAAGTAACAAGGCCGGAATCACCCTATTATCACAGACAAAAAATCACTTCCACTCATCTGGATATAACATTGACCCACAAAATTCACCAACAACATAGCCTTTAAACTAGTTGGGAGGTATAAGGAAAGGGGCAGCTTGGAACAGTGCTGTCAGGAGATAAAATGTCCCAGGAGCTGAAATTTCCTGAAAGGAAAATGAGTCTGTGTAGCCTGAGTGTCGCTCCTTAGAGTGAGTGGTGGGTATCCCAGCAACTTTATAGTCTCATAAGCAGAAATCCTTAGTGCTGATTAAAAGGAAGAATTCTTCTCCACACAAGATGGCAGGTACAGGTTGGCCATCCCTGCTCAGAGTAGAGTTCCGCCATGGCATCCCACTCAGAGGAAGCCACTGGGAGTCACTAACTCCCTGAAGAGAGTTTACTTCTTTTATGATAGTTTTCTTCTCCCAAACCATCATTTTTATTCTTTCATAGTGACCTCAGCAATTTCTATTCATTCATGAGAAGAATATTGGGGTTCTCTTGTTTCCTTCTGCTCCTTTCACAAATTTCAGCCCATCAGATAGAAGAAACAAAAGTCTCAGTGTCCATGAATGTGGATGATTTCTGGCAAAGACATGGAGCTGACATGAGACAATGGGAGACTCCCTGGGCTAATCAATAGGTGGGGAGTGGGTGTGTGGGTGTGGGTGGGGTGTTTGTGTGTGTTCTTACATATATGTATATATTCATATACATGCATTCATGTGAACAGATAGATTGTGGGGGATTGAGGGGTTATGGATATGGATGTATATTCATAAAAACACAGGAGGGATAATGTGGGACATTGGTTAGTGTTGTACTTGGAAGCAGGAAAACTCCAGGGCAAATTGTACATCTTGTGACTACTGGGTACATAACCCAGACTAAGCCACTCAACCCTGCTGTGCTACAGAAACCTACTAGGACTTAACTATTAAGTCACAGCTGAGTTGGAATATGTCTTGATTGTGGTATCCACTATGCCAAGAGTCCTCACATAGAGAAAATCACAAGTCTTTTAGACTATTCTATAATTAACTATAGATGGGTGAGTGAAAGATAGATGATAGCTAGGAAGGAAGGAAGAAAGGAAGGAAGGAAGGAAGGAAAGAAGGAAGGAAGGAAGGAAGGAAAGAAGGAAGGAAGGAAGGAAGGAAGGAAGGAAGGAAGGAAGGAAGGAAAGAAGGAAGGAAGGAAAGAAGGAAAGGAAGGAAGAAAGAAAGGGAGGGAGGAAGGAAGGAAGGGAGGATTTAAAAAAAGAAAGGAAGGAAGGAGGGAAGCAAGGAAGCAAGGAAGACAGAAGCAGCATAAGATTAATTGAGAAGAGTAGACATTTTGTCTACAAGTTTGTCTATTATATAATATGCAATATAATATACATAACATGAATATTATATAGTATGCATAATTTGTATATTTGCATTTACAGAGAGATGGAGGAGAAAGAGACACAAAGAGTGGGGTTTGTGAAGAGAAGCTGCTCTGGAAGTCAAGGGAGACGCAATGGGAAACAAAAGGAAGAGAGTGAGATTCAAATTCCACAATTGATGGCTACTAGTTATATGAACTTGGACAAGAAACAGCTGCCCTGGGCTTCAGTTTCTTTAATTGTAAAATAAAGGGGTTAGACTAGATGCTCTCAGAGGTCCTTTCAAGCTTGAATTTGATGAGTTTTTGAAATAGAATCAAGTTTTGCCTCTGATAAATACTGGCTGGGGGACTCTGGCCAGGTAGCTTAAGCCTTCTGTGCTCTAGGCAGCAATCTGAGATGAAGTTGTAGCCCAATCTTTAAAGAGTTCTTCCCTGGGATCTCCCTACAGATGAAACTGCAGACCTATCATAAAGTAAAGACAGGGTGAGGGAGAGCCCAGAAGGGCACTTTATCATGTACAAAGTAGATGCCAAGGATTTTAGACTAGATTGTGATTTCTTCTCTTCCTTCTTTTTCTTCTTTCTTCTTTCTTCTTCTTCCTTCTTTTTCCTTCTTCTACCTTCTTCCTTCTTCTTTCTTCTTTTTTCCTTCTTCCTTCTTCTACCTTCTTCTTTCTTCTTTCTTCTTCTTCTTCCTCTTCTTCCTCTTCTTCTTCTCTTTCTTTTTCTTTTCCTCCCCCTCCTCCTTCTTCTTGTTCTTCTCCTTCCTCCTCTACCTCTTCTTCTTCTCTTTCTTTTTCTTTTCCTCTTTCTTCTTCTTGTTCTTCTCTTTCTTCCTCTTTCTCTTCTTCCTGTTCTACTTTTTTTCTTTGTCTTCATCATCATCACCATCATCATCATCATCATCATCATCATCATCCTCTCTAGCTATTCTCAACAGTTATTATCTTATTTTATTTCACAACTGCTCTAAGAAGAAGATATTGCTATTATCATAATTTTATACACAAGGAGACTGAAAATAAAAAAGAAGAGGAAAAAGAAGAAGAAATCACAACCAAAAGTCAGGGGACTTGCCCAGCTGATGCAGCTCACAAGTCTCCGAGGCATCATTTGAACTCAGGGCTTCTAGATGACAAGTCCAGATTTCTGTCTCTTCTTTCCTCTAGTTGTCCATTTTAACAGTGTGGAAATGATCCAATCCCCAGTAAGAAAACTCTTTCCAAAATAATTCATATATAATTTATAATTTTGGAGAACTGCAAGAATCCTAGAAAGACGGGGGGGGAGCAAGAAGCAAGTATCCTGTGTGCTTCTCCCTACTCCTCGTGCCAAAGAATCCAATTTAAAAAGCCCAAATGTGGAAAAGTCTGCAATGAGCAGAAGAGGAAAGGGACCAAATTTCACACTCTTAGTAATTCTTACAACAAACATGCTGGAACTCAATCCAGGAGGCCCTGAAAGTCGCCACTCCTATGGGACTTGCTCCTTTCCTCCCAGCCTGGGTCACTGGGTTCTCCTACGACCCCCCCCCCGGGGACCGAAATCTTAGACTCCAGGCTGTGGACTGAGTCCTTGGCAACATCCCTGGGGAAGCCCCCCAGCATGGGAGGTTGAGGTGGGGCTGATGACTCAGACTAGACCTGAGGATACAACAGAGAAGGGAGCAGCTGGGGAAGGGTATGGATCCTGGGGAGGGCAAGAAAGCGTGTGTGGCTGGAGGCCAGAAAAGATGCGGGTTGTAAGCATTTAATACACTTGGGAAGAGACCAGCAGGAGAGAAAGGGAGAGAAGATGCTCAAGGGCAGACTCCCAAGATCCCCTCTTAGCAGTGTCTGGAGGAAATCTGCTCCATCGTGCCTCCATGAGCAGACCCTGGAGAGGGAAGGAAGTGGCCACAGACACAGCCGTGCACAGGATTGTGAGATGGGGACGGCAGTGCCAAAGCCCACTTTCTGTAGCCCCCGGGAGGGTACCTGCAGCAGCATCCCAGTGGTCCCCCTTCCTCTTGGAGGCCCACAGACTACAGCTAATCCTGGGGTGTGAGGGAAGGGAGGGCAAGCAGCCACGAGGCTGGGGCCCAGCATCTGGCCGGCCCTTGAGAAAGACCAGATGGCAAGCATGTCCGTGGCAAGGACACCATGGACAGGTCAGCTGTGATTGATGAAGACGGAGAGAAGGAGCCAGGAAGGGAAAAGGAGCAAACATTACAAGGCATTTCTACCAGAAGTATTTCCTAACAAAGGAAACTGAGGCAAAAACTGGCCAAAAAAGTAAAGGTCGTAGAAGCAGTTGTTCAAGATGCCTGAAATAATCATCAAAAACCTCCCGGATCTTCTGAATGCTTCAAAAGAGTGAGCTGGCAATTAGTGAAGATGTCCCCAAAATAGGGCAGGAATAGTGTTCTGAAGGCATAAAGTCCCTTCGTAAGATCTTGCCCCTTCTCTTCTCTGACACCCCCTGGTGTAGGCCTTCATTCCCTCAGCCGATACCCACAATACTGGAATAACCTGTAGCTGGATCTGCCCGCCTCCAGTCTCCCTCTCCCACCCCCTATGCCAATCCATCTTCCACTCAGGGCTCTAATGGATCTTCCTGAAGGGCAGTTCTGATCATGTCACTCCCCTCCTCAACCAACCTCAGTGGCTCCCTATCCCCTCCAGGATCACATACCAAATCCTGGGTCTGGGCTAATGTTCAAAGCTCTTCACAACCTGGTCCCCTTTCCCATAACAAGTGTACCCATAAATGAGTGAACTTAGAGCAAAAGTGAGCAACACTGCCCCTAAGACTGGCTTATCTTGGAAAAAAGAAAAGGAAATCGGTTACTAAAGGAAACGTAAGGGAACTTCTTTTTTAAAAGAGTGAAGGAACACGTTTGAGTCCTATCATCAAGAACACTGAAGTTGAGGAGAGCGTGCAAAGAGGTCACCTGCAGCTCAGAGACCTTCCTGGGAGAAAAGGAGGGAAAAATAGGAGAACAAAGTCAGAGTCTGGAACTTCAGGAAATCATTCAGAAAAATTGTTCACTGATATAGAAAGCAGATGTCCAGAGACAAATGGGGGAACATAGGGAACAACAAGAGCAAGAAACCTACCCTATGTGTGTGTGTGTGTGCATGTGTGCCGTGTACATATGTGTGCATACTTTGCATATGTGCTGCATTATGTATATGCTGCAATGTGCACTGTACTGTGTGTATTGTGCACGTGTGTATAACATGCATTGCATGTGTCGTGAGTGCATGTGTGCTGTGAATTGTGCTGTGTGCATGCATGTGTATATACATATACAACTATGTATGCAGGTGAACACACATAAAAGCCATAAAAAGCATGTGTAGTCACGTGCATCCAAATGCACAAATACATGAACACGATTGGTGTATGTGTGTGATAAGTGTCCTGGTCTCACTGTCCCAAAACTAAATGGGCTGCTTTTCCTCTTCAGGACTCTTAGGGTCCCTGTAAGGAGCTGAGGTTTGCTCTAATGCCATCAGCTTGAGTCCCCATTCCAGGGTGTTCACTCTACTATTAATACCCAGTGACTAGTACCTCAGATGCATTTAACTAATTAACTTTTATAAATGGATATTAACTTCCCAGATATAATAAATGCTGAAACACTACCCTTTTCCCAACACTTTTGGGGTTTATTCTCTCCTGTAGAACTCGATCTGAAGAAAATGGGCACAGCCTTACCACCATTTCCATCCAGTGATGATCCTACCCATCTCACATCCAAACAGGACATCTCTCTTGGATGAGCATCTGTTTCAGCAGACAGAGATCCCTCCTGACTTCTTAGGGCCTTGGGGTCATCCACATGGACTAACTGGCTGCTAACACTGGCCCAGTCTGTCTTCTGTGATCTCCTGTTGCTTCCCTTCCCTTCCCTTTCAAATCCCACAAGATTGTAGTCTCTGATCTCCTTCAACAAGAGAAATTGAATTCCTCCTAAACCTGGCTCACTCTTCTTCACTGAAGGGTGAGCAGATGAAAGCCAGTTATTAAATTAGTCTAGGTGTGCTCCAGATCTCTAAGGCACAATCGTACCTTCAAGCATGTCATCCCCATTCTCTTCCATTTGGGGTGCTGCATCAACCAAGCCTTGCTGCATTTGTTTATAAGGACTGTTTATTGGGCAGTCCCCCATTACATGTATATATAGTTAATGGAAGAAAAAACAAACTTAACTATTATAAATCTTCAATGTAAATGGAATAATTTCCCTTAATACAAAAAAAGAGTTCCCCATGGAACTGCAGTATTAAGAAAATCATTTGAGGTCACAAAGCTACCAGAAAACAAAAATGAAACTTTGCTATCTTTCTGACCAAGACGACTGTCTCAACTCATCCTCCTCTACATTGCCTCCTGAGCCAGACCTCTTAACCTGTACCTGCCTTAGGCACCTTTCTAGAACTATTAAGTCACAGAGCAATTGTGATCTCCATTCATACTGAGTGTTTCGTGTGCTAACAAAAGCACCACTGAACTTTCAGATACCACACATGTTTATAAATATGCATGCATGCATTATTGGTGTATTCATATGCATCTAGGTCTACATGAGAGGCAATGGGATATAGGAAGAGAGGGAACAAGCTCTTCTTATTTGCCAGGTACTCTGCTAAGGGCTTTACAAACATCATCTAATTGATACAATAATTCTGTGAGGCAGATACTGTTGTTATCCCTCTTTTATAGTAGAGGAAACTGAGGCAGGCAGAGATTATGGAACAGCCACACAGGATCACACAGCCAGTAAATGTCCAAAGCCAAGTTTGAACACAGATCTTCCCGACTCCAGGTCCAGACTACTATCCTTTGTACTATCCAGCTGCTTTTGACTATACTTGTTGTTCTTCAGTTACTTCAGTCACATCTGCCTCTTTGTGACCCCATTTGGAGTTTGCCATTTCTTTCTTCAGCTTATTTTACAGATGGGAAAACTGAGGCAAAAGGGTGAAATGACCTTATCAGGGTCACAGAGTTTGACTTTTGGTCTAAAGGCTAAATTTGAACTCAGTTTTTCCTTCTCCAGGGCCAGTGTTCTATTCACTACATCACCCAGGTGCCAAATATATTAACTGAGTATATGCGGGGTATCAAATTCATTAAGACTTTCAAAGTTTGCCTTTACAATATTATTATCACTGTATGAATTCTTCTAGTTTTATTCACTTCCCTCAGTATAAATTCATAAAATCTCCCCAAAAGTCTCTGAAACTACCTCCTTCACCATTTATTATAGCACCATAGTATTCCATCACATTTATACACTATAACTTGTTCAGCCACTCTCCAATTGATGGGCTCCTCCTCAATTTCTGATTCTTTGTCACCACAAAAAGAGCTGCCACAAATGTTTTTGTACATCCTTAATTCAAGTTTGTTTTGCTTAGAATAAATCTCTTTTTTAACCTGTGTCTCCCTAATTCCCATTTCTCCCTCTTCTCTCCTATTTTCCTCATGAATGAAATATACCCAACTCCTTATGTATATTTTCCCCTCCTTTGACCAGTTCAAATGAGGAGAATCACATCTCAGCCCCTTCCTCCTTGTTTGTTTAGACTTTTATTTATGTATTCTGATTATATGAGATAATATTCCCCATCCTTCCTCTCTTTGTCCCCCTAGTGCATTCCTCTTTCCCTTCCTTTCCATCTT
>JAJPUD010005035.1:103723-127441 GCA_023553655.1 Myrmecobius fasciatus | reverse complement strand
TCTTCTTCTTCTTCTTCTTCTTCTTCTTCTTCTTCTTCTTCTTCTTCCTCCTCCTCCTCCTCCTCCTCCTCCTCTTCTTCTTCTTCTTCTTGTTCTTCTTCCTCCTCCTCTTCTTGTTCTTGTTCTTGTTCTTCTCCTTATTTTTCTTCTTTTTCTTTTTTTCTTCTCCTTCTCCTTCTCCTTCTCTTTCTTCTTTCTTCTTCTTTGCCTTTTGAAAAAAAATATTTCTAAGCTCTCTGTTTCCTTTTAATGGGATCTGCTAAATTATATGTGATCCTAACTGTGGCTCTTCAGGAGTACAATTCTTTCTTCTTTCTTTCTGGATTCTTGCAATATTTTTTCTTGGTCCTTCAAGACCTACTTAAAGTTCTATCTTCTGCCAGAAACCTTTTCTAATCTCTGTTAATTCTAATACTTTCCCTATGTTAATTATTTTCTATTTATCTTGTATTTAGCTTTTGGGGGAGGTATATATCTGTTTGCATGTTGTCTCCCCCTTTAGCTCATAAGCTCTTTTAGAGCAGGTACTCTTTTTTGCCTTTTTTGTATCCCTAGAACTTAGCACAATACTGAACATATAGTAGACTCAATGTATATTAATTGGTTGATTGACTGTCATGGTAATTATCAAAGAAAAGGAAGAAAATGTGGTGATCTGAAAAAGTCAAATAAATGTTTTGTGAAATAATTAGTTCTTCAAGGAATAGTCTACCTCTCATCTGTGGAAAAGAAAGGGATTTCTGGCAAAAGAAGAATTAGAGAACATTATGAAATGCAAAATGGATAATTATAATTATATTAAATTGAAAAATTTTTTATACAAACAAAACCTATTTAGCCAAGATTAGAAAAGAATCAGAAAATTGGGGGAAATTTTTAATATCGAGGTTTTTTTTTGATAAAGGCCTTATTCCTAAAATATATAGTCAATTGACTCATATTTATAAGAATACAAGACAATTGTATTAATATACAAGTCATTCGTTGACTGAGAAATTGTTAAAGGATATAAACAAGCAGATTTCCAGTGAAGAAATCAAAACAATCTGTAGTCATATGAAAAACATTCTGAGTCATTATTGGCTAGACAAGTGCAAATTAAAGCAATCTTGAGGTACCATTTAAAACCTATCAGATTAACGAACATACTAGCAGGGAAAAGTGACAAACGTAGGAGAGGATGTGGAAAAATTGTGACACTAATTCATTATTGGTGGAATTGTGAACTGATCCAATCATTTTGGAAAGCAATTTGGAATTATGCCCAAAGAGTTACTAAACTACCTGTATTATATCACCCAGCATAGCATCACTTGTTATATTTCTGCAAAGAATTAGGAAAAAGGACAAGAACCTATATGTTGTAAAATGTTTACAGCAGCTCACTTTCTGGTAACAAATAACTGGAAATTGCAGGGACACCCATTGATTGGGGAATGACTAAACAAGTTGTGATCACAATGGAATACTACTGGGCTATAAGAAATAATTTTGGAGATGCAGCTAGGTGACATAGTGGATAGAGCACCAGCCCTGAATTTAGGAGGCCCTGAGTTCAAATTTGGCCTCAGACACTTAACATTTCCTAGCTGTGTGACCCTGGGCAAGTCACTTAACCCTAATTGCTTCAGCAAAAAAAAGAAGAATTTTAGAAAAAATTATCGCATCAATGATATAAGAAAAAAATTATGACATCAATGATTTTAGAAAAATGTGGACAGACTTGCATGAAATAATGAAAATTGAAATGAGCAGAAGCAAGAGAAGATTGTATACAATAATAGCAATATTGTTGAAGAATGACTTTTAATGAATGTTATTTTGACTTTTATAACTATTCAAATTAAGTATAAAAAGAAGAAACAAATTATCTATATGCAGAGAAAGAACTGATAAATAGGAGCATGTATAGAATAAATTTACACATGTGTACATAAATATAAATACATGTGTATATGCATACATATGCATATATGCATAAATACATGTGTGTATGTATAGGTAGCCATCTCTAAGGTGTCAGGAAGAAAAAAATTTTCATGATAATTTTGTTGTATATTTGCAAGGAATAGCAAGCTGTATATAGTAGATTTGCAGTTTCATATGCAATCATCTTTTTTATTGTTCCAATGCTTGTTTTATTTTATAAATTAAAAATAAAATTTAATAATAAAAACTCTTAAATGTCTACCAGGATAATTCTGATATGAGGGTCAGAGAGCGAAACAAAGAGATGGATAGAGACAGGACGAGATATGGCCTCAAAGTTAAAAGATTTGGGGAGGAATCAGTATATTTTACTATCTGAACTACATGAAAAGAGAAGGTTCTCTTGTAGGTAATAGATTTTCATTGATGCTAGAAGAGCACCCTACAGAAGCCGACCCACTCAGTGGGGACCTGCAAACGTGGATAATGTCCCTTTCTTAGAGAAAGAAAAAATTGAAAGTTATAATAATAGTTAATATTATTTTATATAGTCTTCCAAAGTTTGCAAGAGATTTTATACCGATTATCTTACTGATCCCCTTAACAAATCTTCGAAGTAGTTGCTACTTTTATTCCCATTTTATATATGGAAAACCTGAGGCACTAGAGTGACACAGCGATTGAGTATGTGAGGTAGTTGATAAGGCTATGCTGCATCCTTTGCCTACACTAACCACTAGCAAGATGTCATTGCTTTATTTGATGGCTGTCCCCTACCCATCCACCACCCACTCACTTCTAGCTGCAGATTAGTGAATATAACAATGGGCAAAATCATCTTTTCCATGAAACTAAGTTTGTTCCACATAATATCCCATGATCCCAGGAAACTGTTCTGATCCTGTGAAAAGTTGCCTTTTTCCAAGGAAGTGAATCATGATAGTGATAATGCTCTTCACTCCTCCAACTGTAATAAAACTCAATCACTTCCCCCCAAAAGATGCATTTATTAAGCACCTCCTATGGTGCTGTGCTAGCTGCTAGACATATAAACAGAGTGTTTGCCCCAAGGGGTTTGGGTTTCACTGGGGTGAGTTGACCTGTATGGGAAGCCACCTTCTTCAGTGCATTTGACAGCTTCCTCCATAACTTTCATGAGCTACCGTGGCCAAAGCGCAATCTTTTGGGCAGCATCAATTCATCATCAAATCATCATCACAAATTCTCTCTTGCTGCCTCTCCTTACTTATCCTGGCTAGCGACTTTCTGTTAATATTTTTTTTTAATTGTAATTTCCGGTGTAACGTTGGCTTACCTTAGCAGAAAACAAAATCAAAGTGAGAATGGAGGAGCTGTCCTGTCCTCTGTGGGCATTTAGCATCATCCCATACACCCTGAGCAAGGGTTCTGCCTTCTTCGCTCAAGTTGTTCTCTTTACCTCAGACAATAGGGGAACCAGCAGGCTGGACCTGCTTGATAAACAGCCTTTTTGCTCAGAAAAAAGGGGAGTTTCGATGAAGACTGACTCCAGGAAATTTCCAGCTTATTGCAAAGCCCTGGCTCATCCATTCTCCTAACTAAAGATAGGAAGGTCAAGGCCACAGAAATCTTCATCAAAAACAATGGAATTGGGCCGTCTCTTCTGGACCTAGACGACTAGCTGAGAAACCAGGCAATGATAATGACGATGATGGCCATGATGACAACAATGATGATTATGACAATGACAATTCTGACAACAATGATGAAAATGGTGATGATGACAATGATGCTGGTGGTGATGGCAATGATAACAATGATGATGATGACAATGACGATGATGATAATTATGACAACAATGATGATAATGACAATGATAATAATGATGGTGATGATGATAATGACAATGGTTACAATGATGACAATGACAATGGTGATGATGATAATGATGGTGGTGATGATAATGACAAAAACAATTATGATAACAATGATGACAATGATTGCGGTGCTGTCAATGATGATGACGATGACGATGATGATGACAATAATGATGATGATGATAATGATGATGAACACAATGACAATGGTGATGATGCTGATAATGATTGTGATGATGTCAATGATGATGACGATGACAATGATGATGATGATGATGATGACAATAATGACAATGATGATAACAGTGATGATGATGACAATGATGACAATGATGACGATGATGACGATGATGATGATGATAATGATATGACATTTATGTATCACTTTTCCCCTTACAAATTTCTTTCAGTACCCTTTATCTCTAAAGATACCAAAGTTGAATCAAGCCTACTGTCTTTAGTAAGTGCCCACTGTGTGCCAGGTGTAGTCTTACATGTTAGGGATGCAAAGAAGAAAGTTCCTTCCCTAGAGGAACTAGCAATGTAATAGGGAGCATTGAGTACCATTTTTTCCTATTTTATCCTGGGGAAAATAGGGAGCCATTTGGTTGAACAGGAAAGGGGGATAGTAACAGAATCAGAGTTTCACTTTAGGAATACCAATTGGATAGCTGAGTTAAGGAGAAACTGGAAAGAAAAGAAACTTACAGTAGAGTAGCAGTCAAAATGGGCTGGCCATGTCAGTCAAGAGAAGAGAGATGGACTTGAGATAGATATGGCAGAAGTTAGCAACTGGCTTTATGTGTGGGAGTGGGGTGTTAAGGGTAAGGATTGAAAGATGACAAATAAAGCTAATGGGAATGTTGATAGGGTAATAGGAAAATTTCAAAGAGCACAAGGTTTTGGGGGAAATATAACGTGGTCATTTTTTGACATGTGTCTGTGGGACTTCCAGTTTGAGATATCTAGGAGGCAGTTAGAGATGCAAAACCAAGGGATAGCACAGAGATTAGGGCTAGATAAATAAATTGGAGCCATCTTTATGAAAATGACAATAGAATCTATGGCAACTGATAAAATCATTCTGTAAAAGAGTAGAAAGTTATGAGAGGTAATACCATTCCCTTTTATAGATAAAGAAACTGGGTTTCCAAAGAATGGAGTGATCATCTGAGATCAATAGCATTCAAATGGGTCAGAGGTTGGGTTTGAATTCATATTTGTGTGGCTTCAGCTCCAGCACCAGTGACCAAGAGATGATGGGCTTCCCAGCTGTGATTCCAAGTAAAGAGACATGGTAATATGAAAAGCTAGACAGGCAGAACTGAGAATGAAAAGGGAGAGAGAGAGAAACAGAGAGAAAGAAAGAGAGAAGAAGAAGAAGAAGAAGAAGAAGAAGAAGAAGAAGAAGAAGAAGGAGAAGAAGAAGAAGGAGAAGGAGGAGAAGGAGGAGAAGGAGGAGAAGAAGGAGAAGGAGGAGAAGAAGGAGGGAGAGGGAGGGAGAGAGGGAAGGAGGAAAAGGGAGGGAGGGAGAGAAGGAGGGAGGACAGAGACAGAGACAGACAGAGAAATGAGACAGAGATAGAGACTGAAAGAGACAGAGACAGAAATACACAGAGAGAGACAGTGACAGAGAGATGGAGAGTGCCTGGTATAGACAGGGCACTTGTGAATCATCCTCCCTGAGGTCTTAGTACCTTAGGAATGGAGGCACCCATGCTTCTTGCATCTGATATCTAGTACAGATGACAAAGACAGGGGAGATGCTCTCTGATGCTTTTCCAAAGCGAGCAGCTAGACTGCAATCAAAGGGCACCTCTCCTGTCTCTTCCAAACAGTCACACGACTCACTCAGGCTCACCTTCCAGGAAACTATTGTTCTAACTGCTGTTGGGTTGGGGGGAGGGGTAATATCACCTGCCCCCCCTTTCTTCTCAAACAATCTGAAGGTAATGAGGTGTCTGTTGTGATTATGATATGGCCAAGGATAGCCAAGCAGACAGGCTCCTGGCATGTCTAAACCTGAGTCTGCCCAGATCCCATTGCCCCTGTCAATGCTGCAGGCTTTTCTGAGGCTAATGGAGTATGGGGAGGGAGGGGATGGAGAAATGGGGGTAGCAGTTAGGAATATCCAGGCCATATTACCAGCAGAAATCCGAGGCTCCCTGGGGATCCGGGTCTTTGTAGGTTTTCTCTCCTCACACCTGTCCATCTCTTACATGATGGAAGACAAAAGTCAATTAGATTTCACATCCAATTAAAGAGCATTCAGGCATCCAGTGACCTGGCAGCCCTCAAAACACTTGAAAGAAGCTGCCTTCCTGGAGAGACACTGACCAGGGAACTGGGGGGGAGGGGAGCAATGGCCAGACCAATGGAAAGGGGGAGCTGGAGCCTGTGGGGCCCCAGCCAGAGACCCTTGTGCTGACATGGTACAAGAGAAGCCATGGGCGTCTAGCAGCATGTGGGTCATCCTTCACCAGGGAAGGGATCCCTGGAACACAATCACAGGTCTCCTTGTGCAGGGGAAGGACAACTTGTACTGTTGATTTCAAAGACACTGTAGAAAACCATCAGGATGGTTTGAAGGGGGACAGATTCTCGTGTGTACCAAGTGGAACCCACATTTCTTGCTCCCTAAGCTTAATGTATCACAGTCTACTTGTCAGCTCAGACAGGGACCAGAAAGAAGCTCTCATGGGGGTGAGCCTGCTTTTATTTTTTTCTGCATCTCCTCCTTATTTTCAGTCCTTGAAGGGGGCTGAAGGGGAGAAGAGAGCAGCAAGTTAGTTCAACTCCAACTGGCAGGAGGCAAGGAGAGAGTCAAGAGGCAGAGAGGGAAGGGAAGGAAGAGACAACAAGAAAGGGGAGAAGGAGGGGAACTATCCTGATGTTCCTGGTGAAAAGGGGAGAGTTGAGGGGACTTGGAGCCATCATCACCAGAACACTGCTTCCTGACTTGCACTTGCGGCAATATTAACAATTCACATTCACAAGTGCTTTGCAGATAGAGCCTGACCTTGGAGCTTCACTTTAATCTTGGGGAGAGATACTAAAAGTCATCCCCATTTTGCAGATAAGAAACGGAAACCCAGAGAGGATTATTTATTTGCTCCAGGTCTAAGAACTTGTATCCGAGGCAAGATTTGAACTCAGGACTTTGTGATTCTAAGTCCAGCATAACACACTGCTTCTCCAATGATTTTATTTATGTCCAGTGTCAATTCCTGGGAAGCCTTTTTTATTCTTTCCAAATATATTCTTCTTGATGTAGAAAGCAGACACAGAAGCAGGGGAGAAGCTCTGATTTCTCTCTGTGTCTCCCGCCATCGTCAGCCTGTTATCTTGAAGCCAGAATCCTGTCCCTTCTTTGATCTCTTCTTTTCTCCAACTGAATAAAATTATGGGGGATTTGGGGTGTGTCTTCCGTCTTCCCTCAGCAGCGTGCACTCATTCGGAGCTCCCATACTCCTGACACTGTTGTTCCTGAATGGGGTCCACCTTTGCTTCCATCATCCCTATTTGGAAGAACAAAGAGAGTTCCCATGGTCATACCCACAAGTCCTCTCTCTGATGTTATTTCAGCTGAACCTTCCACTGACACTTCATGGTCAGCCAGACAAATATCATCAGTCCCTTTCACCTTTGCAGTGCCCTCACACCAAGCAATCCCCCCCATTTCTGTGGTTCACTCCTACGGCCTCATTGATGCTCATCACACAGGAACCTTTGTCTTTCATCTCCAAACAGGAGTGACTCCTGGGTTTACCCAGGGTCACACGTCCAAGAAGTGAAGTAAAATCGGAACTCGGGTCTTCCTGACTTCAGGGCTGGTGCTTTTCCTGCAGAACCAAATCACTGCATCTCTGAAGGGCTAATTGTACATCAGCTTCTACGCTTAGCACTGTGGATACAAAGAGGAGAACAAAACCATTTCTATCCTCAAGGAGTTTGGGGAGCTTTGATTCAAGAAAAAGCGGCTACCAGGGCACAAATCAAACACATCCTAACCTTGGTGGAGAAAGTACGATCACGGAAAACATTTCCATATTAGTCACTTTGTACAAGCCTTAAATAAAAATAAAAGAAAGAAGAAAGTAAAAAAGTAGAGTACTTCAATCTGTCTTCAGACCATATCAGTTTTTTTTTTCCTCTGGGGTCAGAGATGGTCTCTCTTGTCCCCTTCATCATAAGTCCTTTGGAACTGTCTTGAATCATCATATTGCTGAGAATAGCAAAGTCATTCCCATTTCTTCATTGTACAATATCATTGTACAATGTTCTCTAGGTTCTACTCACTTTAATTTGCATCAGTTCATGTAAATCTTTCCAAGTTTTTTCTTTGTACAATATCCTTGTACAATGTTCTCTAGGTTCTAAGCACTTCAGTTTGCATCAGTTCATGTAAGTCATTCCCAGTTCTTCTTTGTATATCCTTGTACAATGTTCTCTAGGTTCTACGCACTTTAGTTTGCATCAGTCCATGTAAGTCTTTCCCAGTTTCTGTTCCTCATCCTGCTTGTCATTTCTTGCAGCAGAGTAATATGTCATCCCAACCATATACCACAGATTATTTGTGTTCCCCAATTGAGGAGCATCCTCTCAATTTCTAATTCTTAGTGTGAACACACACACATGCATACACACCAGCTGCTATAAATATTTTTGTGCAAATAGGTCCTTACCCCTTTTTGTAATGACTTTAATTATAGAACAAGGAGGGGTACTGCTTTATCAAACATTATGCACAAGTTTATGGTCCTTGGAGGATAGTTCCAGATTGCTCTCCAGAATGGTTGGATCAGTTCACAACCCTACCAACAATGCATTCATGTTCCAATTTTCTCACCTCCTCTCCAACATTTTTTTTTCTTTGTGAGATGTGAGATGGTACCTCAGTTGCTTTTAGAGTATTTTTATATGACTATTAATAGCTGTGATTTCTTCACTTGAAAACTGACCATTCCGTATCTATAAATTAAGGAATTTGATCTCAAAGTTTTCTATTTTATGACCTTTGGAGCTGATGGGTGTTTGGGATTATGATATATTGAGAAAATGTTCTTAGACCCATTTTGTAATACTCTCTAGCTCTCTCATTTGGTCGTAAAATCTTCCCTTATCCATATATATGACAGGTCAACTATCCCTTATTCTCCTATTTGCTTAGGATATCATCCTTGATGTCTAAATCATGTACACATTTTCACCTTTTCTTAGTATATATATATATGTATGTATGTATGTGGTATTGGTCTATACCTACTTTCTGCCCACTATTTTCCAGTTTTCCCAGCATTTTTGTCAAATAGTGAGCTTTGTCCCAAAATCTTGCATCTACAAACAATATTTTTAAGAAATATCAGGTTTTTCTTGTGCAGCATGATGAATATATTTAGAAGAATTGCACATGTTTAACCTGTATCAGATTGCTTGCTGTTTAGGGAGAAGAGAGGGAGAACAATTTGGAACTTAAGGTTTTGAAAAGGTGTCTGTTGAAAATTATCTTTGCACGTTTTTGAAAAAAAAAACTATTAAAAAAAAGAATAGCATGATCCCAAATTCTTATCAGCTCCAAGAGACATGGAATAGAAAACTTTGAGATCAAAATCAGGTAGACAAAGTTTGACAAAGTCTACTTTCTTACTAGAATTGGATCAAAGATGCCTTGAGTAAAGCTACCAAAGGTGAACTTAGATGCTAATAATTTTTATTCAACTATAAAAAGCTGTTCTTTTGTCCATCTACGACATAGTTCATGGAACATTGACTCTGAGTGAATAAGAGCAGATTAGCGACCAGTTTCGGCAAGATTTCTATATGAATATAATTGAAAAAAATGGTAATGATTATGATGATGTTGGTGATGATTTTGGTGACGATGATGATGATGACAAATGATACTGCAGTTGCCAATGACATCACAGGTGATGTTTTGACTTGTGCATGAATTGCACTTAAGACTCATCAGCCTCCCTCTTCCCGCATCATCAAAGTCTAGTGACAGGACAAAGTCAGGATGCAGTGGGTGACCTGAGCGGCTTCCCGGTCTGACTAAGCTCTAAGACCCCCCAGCACATGCTGCAGCTGTTTTGTGGCCATTGGTGGTCTTCAAACGCTTGGGGCAGCTAGCTCTCCTAAATCACTGATGGAGTTTTGGCCTGTTGGTTGCCCTTTGCCTGGGTTAGCCCATCTGCCCAGAGAGTTTAAGGGGAGTGTACACTGCACATGTTACAGCATCTTGGAGCCACAGGTGGACCCCAAAGGAGGATGAGCAAACCCTCCCACCAGAGGTACTCATCCTTCTGAACTCCCCCCACACCAAAAGAAAATGCTGCACACACTAGTGGCGAAGTACTTCACAAATGTCCCCTTTTTTCATCCTCTCAATAATCCTGCAAGGAGCTATTATCATTACCAGTTCGCAAATTTAAAAACGTAGCACAAATGACTTTCCCAGAATGGCAAAGCTCATCAGTGTCAGTGATGGGATTTGAACTCAGGTCTTTAGGACTACAAGTCCGACACTCTTTCCACTGTGTCTATAACATATGCGAGACTGAACCAGAGGGGAAACGAGCGCTCAGGGACAGACTGGGGATTTTCACTCCCAAGTGCAGCCCTCTTTCCAGACTTCCACCCAGAAGAGTAACAATGAAAGGAAAATCAGCTTCCTCTCCTCGCCGGGAGTTAGCCCTTCCATGACTCACCAGTTTAACTTCAATTCGGGTTTGCTCTATTACAGGCTTCGATACAGTATTTGAGAAGACTCCCCAGAGGGTCTTGAAGTGTGAACCCCATTCTCCCTGGGTCAGGGACTTTCTGAATATCAGTGAGCCTCCTCTTGCAAGCAAAGGTTTCCATTATCATCATAGAGACTTCTACATGTGTGTGCATTTGGCCACTGGGAAAAGCTCCCCCTGTCCCCGCCCGCCTGCCACGGCCAAGTCATCGGACCCCCCGTGACAAGAGGCCCCTCGTGAAAGGGAGATGCTACCGCCCGGCATGTTTCAACATCCCTTCTGCTTGTCCCCTTAATTAAAAGCACTGATAGAGCAAAGCTATTTTTTTGCGATATTAATTAAATATCCTTTGAAATTTAACCTACCCAGGCCAATCAAATTCAGCCCAAACCAACTTATCACCTGCTTGTCAGAGGAAGTAAATTGGAGTCTTTCTGGGGCATGGACACAGGGCAGCAGGCACCTTCTCTTTCTTTTTATTTGTATTTTTTTATTTTTTTGCTTTCACCCATTTTCACAGGCCCCAGAAGAAAGCGGCTGACTGTCAATCGAGCCGTGTGGCAATCATTACAGGTTTGCAGTGAAGCAGAAAAATGCTGTAATAAACAGGTCCTGCTGCCTTCTATCACTCCATTCATCCTCCACTGGAAGTGCTCAGGCCTTCTGGCCTTGCTGAGCGTTAAATCCCCATCCAGCTGTTTGACCCTATTACGAGAGCATGATAGGCACCCTGTCACTCGGAGCGCCTGCAACAGTCGGATGCACCGAATCTATCTTTCCGACAGGTAAACCTATGGATAATTTATTTTTATGTGCTTTCTAAGTATGTTGACAGCAGTCAGGTTGCGTCGACAATGCAAACGGTGTTTTCAGGTGGCCAGGCTTCATCGCCTGAGAAGCTGCTGTTAACGAGCAGGGCTAAAAGGATGGCCTTCCCGATGATTGGCTGTTCTCCTCGCTAAGACCGTCATTCCCCGTGACCTCCAGAGTAGAAAGGGTTGGGACAGGCTCCTCTGCCAGGGCCATCCTAGGACCCTAAGGCTGCCCTCCTCAGAATGGCCCGTGCTCCCTCAGAGTTATTGCCTGAGAGTGACCAGTGGCGGACCGGCAGCCGGCTAGACCAGCCAGAGCCACGCTAAGACACTTGGTGTGGCTGCAGCTCTGCTGTATGCAATCCCAGTACAATGCAAGACTGCAGGCAAGGACTGGAGGAGTTCTGCCTTTGCATTTTCAGACCCTGCCGAAGTGCTCAGTGGGACACATTAAATTCCCTTTTCCAGTCAAAAGCGTTGCCCTTCTTTGAGTCCCCCAGGTTTACAATCTTAGGCTCCTCCTGCCCTCATCCCCCTCTCCCTCACTCTTAATATGCTGAGACTTTCTGATTCTCCTTCCCAAACCTTCTTGCAGCCATTCCCTTCATCTGCCCAGCACCTCATTCAGGTCCTCACCACAGTCGCTTCCTAATTGAAGTCCTCTCCACCATGTTGCCCCTTCCCCAATACTTCCTCTTAGGGATACAAAGGCTAACACAGATCTCTGAGCACCTCATAAATCTGCTCAAACCTTCTCAGATAAAATAGGGGTTCCTCCTTGGACAGACATTTAAATCCCTCCACAATCTGCCTACCTTTTGGGTTGTCCACTATGACCTTCCTTTCATGTATGTGCTTATTCATGGACATGCTGAACCCCGGGCAGATTCTATGCTCTCTATCTCCTTGGCTGAGCCCCATGCCTTGCACACAGTAGGCATTTAAGAAATGCTGATCGGAGCAATAATTTGGTAGCTAAGGATGCTGCTGGAGCTTGAGTCTTCCTTGGGACCATTGGAAAC
Source organism: Myrmecobius fasciatus (assembly GCA_023553655.1). Taxonomy (NCBI): domain Eukaryota; kingdom Metazoa; phylum Chordata; class Mammalia; order Dasyuromorphia; family Myrmecobiidae; genus Myrmecobius; species Myrmecobius fasciatus. The sequence continues at coordinate 115,079 of JAJPUD010005035.1, read as the reverse complement.
CTGCAAATCTGCCTTGGTTTCATCCTTCTGTTAGAAGGGGCAGGGGACGCAATGGGAAGGGAGGCTGACTCCAGAGTCAGGGGTCGCAAGGATCGATTCCTTTCTACCTGGGCAGCATTGGGTGGATTGTTTGCCCTCTCCGGACCTGGGCTTCCTCATGGGGAACATGAAGAGCATAAACCCAGGGCTTTTCCATTTCTGAATTTGCAGCTTCCTCTTAGTTCAAAGTGAGTTTTCCACGGTGATTTCCTGCATCCCCCAGACTTCCTCACACAATGGGAAGCTTTTATTTTGTTTTGTTCTCGTGGAAGAGGAGAGAAGCAAACTTTGTGAACTGAGTCAGTCAGTTCTCCGTGCTTTCCTTTTAAGAACCGTCACCACTTTGGGTTCCGTGACCTCCAACTTTCGCAGCCCCGACCTGGCAGTGGGTACTCAAGAGAGAGCGAGGGGGGAGAGAGGTGGGGGAAGAATGACTTCCAAGTCACCCTCTGGATAGACAGCAGTGTGACCGTACCTTTCCAGCGGCTGCCATTTAAGTCTCGAGAAGCCAATCAGCGCCGTCAGTGAAATTGCTGCTCATCTGTCGAGATTAGGCGGGCGACTATTACCTCAGATTTAGTAGAAGTCGGAGATACTGGCACATCTCACTGAAGCCATTAGTAACACCTGGAATCATTCACATTAGTCTAAGATCTGGCACCATAAATTCCCAGCCATTAATGATTATTCTGACTCCTCAGGATAAATGGCTTCACGTTTTTGATAATGAAAATATACACTCTGCAGTAGTTCGTTCTTCGGCCGGCAGGCATTAGCTTTCTTGATGTACTTTCATGGCTGACGGGAACAGGCGGGGTCATAACTCTCCCCAGGATTTTTAGTGGGTTGTAAAGTATTAAGGAGCTGTTGTACGATTAATTTCCAGAAATTTAACAAGATATTTATCTCACTGTTTACCTGCCCAAATTTAATTAAACGCATTAATCGGCGCTCCTGTGCCCCCGCCCCCCCCACTACGCCTGACGACATCCAAACCGGTCCTTTCCCATCTCTGTCACTTTCGCCAAAAGCCAACGTTGGGGAAGGGGCACCTTTCTGGCAACAAACTTCGGAGGTGGAGGTGGGGGGTGGGAGAGAGGGAAGAGCTAGTCCCAAATAATGGGGAAAGCTCATTGCGATCGCCCAATGGGTCCGAGGCATTGGAGCTGAGAGAGATTATTTAAATATCTCAAATAAATCTTTTCATTCTCAGCACATTCATCTCTTTTAAGTACTCATTAAGGTGGGGTGTGACAGTCTCGGAAAATGAAACACTAATTCTTTTCCTCCGAGCCAGAGGGGGATGCTCCCAAGGGCAGCTCCAGTGGGCAGGGTATTCCAGGCCCCGGGGATGAGCCGGGAAGAACTCCAAGACCGGGTCTGCAGCAACCCAGACCCAAAAGGGATGGCGGGGACTCCATCTGGGAGCAGAGATGGAGCCCCCCCCTTGCTCACTTTCACCTCTAGCTGGGGTTTAGCCAACAGATGTCAACCTTGGAGTGGGGGTGATGAGCGTGACCACCCTGACTCATCCGGGAAGAGAACCGGCCATCAGTCTGATCTTGCCGTGATTTAGGCCAGTTCTCCCAAGGAAAGCGAAGGAGAGCCCTCGTCTGTAGCCAGCTTCCCCAGCTTCCCTCTCCCCGGCAGTTAGCAAAGTGATAAAGCAGCTGTGGTTAACTCTGTGTGCTTGGTATTAGCACAGATGCTGGTGCAATAAATATGGGCACTGGGGCCGTGTGATGCAGGAAGGCCCGTCTCCAGACCTCAGCCAGAGGAGCTCAATACTCCTTTCAACGATAAAGCTTCAGAAAACAATGCCGAGGAACTCTTTAATGAACTCAGAAATGGTGATTGGACAGGGTTCCAGCTACCTTGGTTAATTTCTCTTCAGAATTCCGCAGGCAACGGCAAAAAGGGAAGCCTGGGAGTGAATGTCAGCCTCCAAAGGGCTTCATGTCAAAAGCCCCCGGCCACATCCCCATGTCAGAAGCTACATTTCTTGGTCCTTTTCTCCTTTTTTTTAACCTGGATCTTGCTTCATCTTTCCCACTCTACCTGAAATCTTTCCTTCCCTGTCATCCCGGGCTTCTTACAAAATCAGCCTTAGTCCAAGGTTGATTTAGAGGCCTGGATCGAATCCAGCTCTATGTCAGAATAGAAACTATCAAATCCATTTCTTAAATGCAGGAAGTCAGAAAGAGAAAATGGAGATAATTTTTCAGCCACAAGGCCTATGGGGGCGGGAGGGGAGGGAGAGGTGGTGGGATGCGGCAAGGGGAACAGAGAGAGCAAAGGACAGCTGGGAGAAGAGACGGTAGGGTTCTGAGGCATGAGCACAAGGCACAGAGAGGACAAAAAAGAAATTTAAGAACAGGAACTCTCTCTCTTAAAAAAAAGGGAAAGGATAATAATGATCCTTGCCGGAGAGACATAAAGACATACAGTAATAAAAGAAAGAAAGGGATAATTCAAGAATTGAAAAAATCATTAAAGCATCACACAGAATGTGAGCTGGATAAGGACCGGGGACCCTGCCGGATCTGACTTTACGAAGAAGGGCTCATTGAAACAGTACATTGGGAAAAAGCCAGGGCACCCTGCGGACACTCGATAAATAATAATGGATGATAATGATGATCCTCACATTTAATCCCATGTAACATGGGGTACTCCTGAGGGAGATCCTGGGAAAATTACCACTGTACACTGATATATACTATTGAAAATAAAGATGGAGATCCAGACAAAGAGGGGAATTGAGGGAAGAATCGGAATTGACATATTTTACAGAGGCATTTTACAATTACACATAAAATATGGGATCATGTATATGTTTGCTAATAGATAAAGCACTTGGGTGTTTTCAAACTATCCCTATATCATTCTGTATCTAAGTGAGATACAGAGGGCAACATTCACAGTAAGAGAGCAGTGTCATGGCTGTGAAGTATACGTGGTCAAAACAGACTTTTTTTAATATTCATTTTCTTTCACAATTTTCCCCAACACACACACACACACACACACACACACACACACACACACACACATGGCATAACGAATAAAGCAGAACGAAACCACAGATGTCCAAACTGTTCAAAAGTAACAAGGAGAAAGAAAATTGCTCAACCTTCAAGAGGTGAAGTGAGAAGGGGAATGTGTATTATTAGGGTGTAGACTGGGGAAAGGTGAAAGGAGGGAAGGAGGGAAAATAAAAAAAAAGCATGAAGAAATGAAATGAGAGGGAAAGGACAGTGTCAAAAAAAGATAGAAACCCTCAAGAATGAAAGAGAAGGGTCTACATGTCAGCAAACAAAAAGGGGAGAGAGCCATTGCTTACACAAAAGCTGGGAGCCACAGAAGGGCTGAGACAAATGCCTGCAAAGGAGGGCGAGGAGGGTGAAGGGACTCAAACATTCAGCCTGGCTCCAAGACTTCTGCCAGTTTCCCATTTAGCATTTCCTTTTTTGTAGTTGGAGAGGGACAGAAGGAAAGCAAAAAGCTAAGAAGTCTCCACCAGCAAGGAAGTGTGTGTGGGGGGAGGACAACAGAAAAGGGGGAATGGAGAACTTGGGGGCAGGGGAGATTAGAGCTCCATCTGGATGTTTCCCCAAAGCCATTCTGCGTTGCCTCTGAGGATCTTGGGGATCTTTGATGGGAAATTCACAAGAAGGGGTCCAACAAGGCAGGAAAGCTTCCTCAATTGGAGATGAAGGAAATAAAAGTGTGTGTGTGAGTGAGCGTGTGGTTGTAGATGGGGGGACACCCAAGGGCTAAGGCGCTGCTGCCGTTTGGCTGCCCCTGTTCTGGGAACCAGGGCAGAAGCAGAAGCTGCAGCTCTGACAGGCAGGTATTTTTAAACAGCAACTAAATTGACTAATTAAAAAGCAAATGCTTTAACCCGGTAGCTGAGAACATTCAAAATCCTACATTTCCACAGCTCCCACGACTGGGCTTTTTTAAAAATATAGTTTCCTTTATTTGCTAACAATTTACCCTTTAATGAGACTGGGGCTTTCCCTTTCTCCGGGGGACCCTGTTATCAGGGGTATAAATATAAATACACACACATAACCATATTTATAAAATCGACTTCTGCTTGGGAAAGGGCCCCCCCAAAAAAAATCAGCTGTAGCAGAATTTTCCTCTGGGTGATTCTCCTCCGATCTCAGGCACATATTAAGGAGGGTCCCATTAGAAGCTGGAAATGCATTAACCCAGATGAATAATGCTTTTTTAGTTGGCGGTGATCTTTTCCGACAGTCTGCCCTAGAATTTGGGGGAAGGTGCAGAGAAGTTCTAGAAATAATGATTAGGAGGGAGGAAATGGGGAAGGGGGGAGGGAATGGATTGGTTCAATTTCGACTAATAAGTGCTTTATAATAGCTCAAAAAAAAAATCTCTGGCAGGCCCGGACCCCCTTGGAAATGCAAATGGCTGAGTCTTGCTGGCAAAGGCCGCTGTGCTCCCTACCCAAACGAGCCCGCCATCCAGGCCGTGTCATTCCGAATGATACGGGAACAACCTGGAGCGTCCTGGCTAGGGATAATTACAAGAGAATGACAGGCTGATAATAACTTCTCATTTAGGGATGGCTTGGAAACGGGGGGCAGGGGGGAAAGTGGGGGGTTAGATGCTCCAATTCCGAAGTTAGTGTGTAATCCAGGTGAGAAAGCAGCTCGGGAGGATGGAGAGCAGGCTGTGTAAGGGGGAAATGGAAACCTGGGCCCGATCCTTTCCGACTGGAAAATCCTAATTTTATTAACCTTGAAAACTAATAGGTGTCCTGGTGATGAATGGGAGCTCAGTCCATCTGAAGACACTGAGCGGAGTGTTCCCAGGCTGGCTAAGTGCTCTCACCGCGGGCTTCAAGGAAAGAAATCAGAGCCATTAGCGGAGCCCATTGGAAAGCGGCAGTTAAATCATCCCCCTGCACGGACTCATTTCCCCGAGAACAGTCTTTTGCCTGAATTCCTAATGTGTTTAGGAGGGAAACAAGTTCCAAGGAGAGACCGTGGGAGCCTGTCAAGTTTGGAGGAGGCTCCGGCGAGCCCAGGCTCCCTATTATTGATGCATATTATTAATTATCAAAAATGAGGAGGAGGAATTTTTTACAGGGTATTTAAAGGGAGAAGTGATGGGTTGGATCCCTGCCTGGCTGCTCGGAAGCAACTTGCAGAATCCATCATTTACTGGGGGAGGCAGCAAGGTTGCTTTAGGAGACGCTGCTGTGGCAATTAGAGGGAGCACAAATGGACCTGGCCTCCCAGCAGCCTCCGCGGTTTCTGCTCCAAGGTGAGGTCAGTCTTCCCAAGGAAGCCAGGAGGCTCACGAAAGCTCCCAAGGAAGCCAGGACGCTCAGGAAAGGCCCCAAGGCTGCAAGCCGTGGTCACCCCACATAGGGGAAGGGAGCCTGGGGAGAAGAATTACAAATCTGCAGTCACTTCTCTCAGGATGTCTTCCCAGGGATATGATCTGGAACCACAACTGCCTCTGCTCTGAATCCTGTGATCTCTTCCCTCTGGGATCACCCATGGGCCTTCTGCCCCAGATGGTGCCATCTAGCACCCACCTTCCAGAGTTGTTGTGGCAACCCAAAGATAATTAGGCAGAGTGGCTGGGAAATTCCCAGTGCTCCTGTTACTGCCACTTATGCCACTTAGCCCGTGACGTGGTATTGCCGGGCTTTTCTCCCCTGCCTATGTGTGGGATGAAGCTCCTGGAGGGCAGGAGGTAGCTGGTGAATCTCTTGTAGATCCCACTTAAATTCTGAGCCCGGTGTGAAAAGCTCATTCATTATTTGTTCTTGCTGAGGACAGAGTATGGAACTCATGTAGAATGGGGGTCCTCCTAACTGAATTGCCATTCTGTCCTTGGCCCCTATTGGACTTTGGGAGAGCAATCAATTAGCATCATTTCTGAAGTGACCACTGGAGATCAGTACGGGTCTTTCCGAAGCTTGCTTCCTATCCGGGACACATTCATACACTCAGACAGCACACATACAAAATAAAGACAAGGTAAATTGCGATGGAGAAAGCTCCCATAAGATTAAACTCTCCAGACCTTGGCTTCCTCATTAGCAAAGCAAGCAGCGCTAGCCTCCATGGCCTTGAAGGGATGAGCAGCTCTAAATCTGGGATTCTAGAATATCTGGTGTCATGATGTAAGGTGAAGGCCAGTCACGACCCATGAACAGCTTAGGAGATTCCTTTTAGAGAGCCAGCCCCGGCACTAGGAGTTTAACTATATCGGCCAGGAGCCGCCTAAGCCCATGTGGCAAATGGAAGATTTAAAGCCAGACCTTCATGCCTGGCATCCTGGCACTCTACTCACCCTGCTGAGTGGTACCTGTACCGAGTAGGAGATGGTTTGCCATCTGCCAGCCCATTCGTCTTCCTTGCGACTCCCATTGCTTTTCCCGTTACAGAAGTCAGCATCTGCTTTTGATGAATCTCACTGCGATGTAGAGCCTTTGGCCACTGGGCACCGAGTTCAACAATTATTCCTTATTTCAAATGGGTGCTCACACAAGAAGACTCTTTCCCTAAAACAAAGACTCCAGATGTAATGTCACCATGGTTAAAAAAAAAAAAAAAAACAAAGGGAAAAAGCAAGATTAACAAGATGTTGGAGATGAGATGCAGAGAGATCTGACCTCACATTCTATGGTAATTATTCTAATTATTCTCCTATGATTTAGGCAGCCAGCCAAAGGTTCCTGAAGGGTGCAAAAGAAGTTAATGGAGGGCTTGAAGGAAGAAGGTGAGACCATGTCAACATATGTTCATTAAAGACTCTTTCTACTTAAGGATTTTGCACCCAGCAATGCAGAGACAACAATAGATCACCTCAGATTTGGCTTTTCCAGGACTACTCCAAAGGTCTCATCATTCTGCATCCTTAGTGCTGCCCTGGAGGAGGGAGGCAAGTGCCCACTGGGCCCAAGCCCACCCCAACCAAGCCCAATTGCCTGCTGCCAAATGTGGTATGGTCTCTCCTTGGAATGCCCTGCCTGCCTTGCCCTCCCTCAATGACTTCATCTGGCCCCATCCTCTCATCTACAGAATAGAGAAGGCAGGTCATTATCAGGGTATTTCACTTTGCCAATAAACATTTCTTCTGATGTCCTGGGAAGTCATATCTTACCCAAACACAGACAGCTAAAAGAATCATGGGTATTGAGATGGAAGGAGGGATTAAGGACAATGGAGGCAAAAATGAGGCAGAAAAAAAATCTTGAGTCTTCAGCTCCAGTCAATAGCTCACAGATGCCCAAAGGTAGCAGTCTTGGTGAGGACTCTGTGGTAAAGTATATTGGATATTATATAAAAAAGACTCTAATAGTGAGGAAAAGGAGGAGGAAGAGGAAAAAGAAGGGGCAGTGAGATGCAATGGTTAGTGTTGTCTTGGATTCAATTTCTGCTTCTTATACAAGAACAGCTCCTTAAAGCAAGCTACAAAACTTCTGGGTACCCCAAGAGAAACTGTGACAATGATTTATAGAGAAGGTGTCCTTCTTCGTTGGTTGGGAAATTTTCTCATTGACCATTTTCTGCATTTGCTCAAGTGCATAATAAAAACAGTAAGAGCTGACAATTATAGAGTAATTTCACATTTCCCAAAGCAATTGATGTAAATGATCTCATTTTATCCAATTCCTTCCCCCTGGAAAAGGGTGTGAGCATAGGGGAAGGAGAGGGTAGTATTGTCTACTATGAACCAGGCATTGTGTTGAGTACTTTGCAAATATGATGTCATTTTAACTTTAGAACAACCCTGAGAGATAGCTGTGCTTTTATTATCCTCATTTTTACAGTTGATGACACTGAGGCAAATAAAGATTAAATGGCTTGACCAGGGTCATGCAACTGGCCAGATTTTCATTCGTGTCTTCTGGACTCTTAAAAATCCTGTGTTAGCTGCCCATAGACAATATAAAAGAAAAAGGATCTGCCCAAAGCTACACAGGTATTACATGTTTGAGGCAAACTAAGAAATCAAGACTTTCTGACTTCACGCCTAGCACATTCTCCATGGACAGCACCATTCAGCTGCTTCTGTTTGAAGAAGTCATGCTTCAGCTACATTACTGGGCTTATAGGAAGGAAGTTCTTTAAACCATGAATTGGAAACGAAACTAAGATCCAATTTAAGGCAAAATAAAACAATTTTTCAATGGCAGCAAAGGTAGCAAAGGGCAGCAGGAAAAATGAACACTCCGTCTATTAGGGAGGGATTGAATAAACAGTCTACAAATGAATTGGAATCTAATTGTGCTATAAGAAATAATCACATGAGAAAATTAGAGAAACATAGGAAGATCTTCATGACTATCATCAAGGCACCGATGTACATCTTAGATACAACAGGGTAAATGACCAAATTACTAAAGAAATTCAAACACTAAGTAATTAAAGAACAAGTAAAGATCCAGGAAAACAGAAAATGAATCATGTCTCCTAGAGAGGAGAGGGGAGAGAGAGTGGGAGAATTTTATTTCGTTTACTCTACAAGATCTAATTTATTAGGGATTTCTACCAAATTCTTTTTCTTTGCTCAAAAGAAAGCACTGTTGAGGATGGCGATGGGACTGTATAAGTGAAAATAAAGTCATCAATAAAAGGCATTTTTAAGTATCAAATGTTGATTGAGTGAAATAAAATCCAATAGTTCATTTATAGAATGAGATTTGCAAAATCCTTTCTGTGACAGTAGTTTGAGTTGTGACATCACTAGAGACAGGGGTTTGAATGACTTGGATCACTGAACCTCTGAGAAGAACCAAGTCTATCATAGTTGATTATTGTTGTGTTGTGTTGCTGTGTACAATGTTTTCCTCAATTCTGCTTACTTCACTCAGTATCAATTCATGTATCTTTCCAAGCTTTCTAAAATCAGCCCATTCATCATTTTTATAGAACAAAAATATTCCCTCACTTTCATGTACCATAACTTATTCAACCATTCCCTATTTGATGGGCATCTATTCATTTTGCAATCCTTTGTCACCACAAAAAGAGCTGATACACATGCAGGTCCTTCTTTTATGAGTTCTTTGGGATGCAGACCTAGTAGTGGCACTGCTGGATCAAAGGATATCCACAATTTGATAGCCTTTTGGTCTTCCAAATTGCCCTCCAGAATAGTTGGATCAGTTCATAAATCCACAAACAATGTATTAGTGTCCCACTTTGCCCGCATCCAACATTTGTTATTATCTTTTCCTGTCATCTTAGCCAATTTGACAGGTTTGAGGTGGTACCTCAGAGTTGTCTTAATTTGCATTTCTCTAGTCAATAGTAATTTAGAGCATTTTTCTTATAACTATAGATGTTTTTAATTTCTTCACCAGAAAATTGTCTTTTCATATTCTTTGACCATTTATCAATTGAGGAATGGCTTGTATTCTTATAAATTTGAGTCAATTCTCTATATATTTTATAAATGAGGAGTTTATCAGGAATACTGGCTGTAAAAAAAAAAAAACTCTCCAGGTTTGTACTTCCCCTTATAATCTTGGCTGCATTGGTTTTGTTTGTGCAAAGCCTCTTTGATTTAATCTTGTCCATTTAAAGTTTATCCATTTTACATTTCATAATGTTCTCTAGTTCTTCTTTGGCCATAAATTCCTCCCTTCTCCAAAGAACTGATGGGTAAACTATCCCTTGATCTCCTAAATTGCTTATGGTATCACCCTTTACACCTAAATCATGTACCCATTTTGACCTAATTTTGCTCTGGTCTATGAGATGTAGTTCTGTTTCTGACGTATTATTTTCCAGTGTTCTCAGCAATTTTTATCAAGTAGTGAGTGTTTATCCCAGAAGCTGGGGTCTTTAAGTTTATCAAACTAAATTTGTTTATTATTGTGTCGTGTATATCTAACCTATTCCATTTATCTATAACTATTTCTTAGTACCAGATGGTTTTGATTACTGTTGTTCAGAATATACATACACACATATATATGTATATATAGATGTATATATAGATGTAGATATAAATATAATCCCTCATTTATTTGAGGAAATTGGATCAGAAGGTTGGCAAAGGTCAGGGGTGCCAAAAGCTACACTTTGAGGTAATCTGAAAGTTTAAATAAGAAGGAAGAAAAGAAGGAAGAAGATGGGAGGGAGGAAGAAGGTCAAGTAGAAACTCTTTCAAGTCCTTTCCTTTCCTGGTACTTTTTTCTTTTTGGTTTCAATCTTTCCCAACATCAGGGTCTTTTCCGATGAATCCTTTCTTCTTATAATTCTTATATAATGGACAAAACATTGAAACTTCAGCTTCAGTATTTGACCTTCCAGTGAATAATCTGGATTGATTTCTTTAAGCATTGACTGATTTAGTGTCTTTGCTTGTCCCAGGAATTTTCAAAAGTCTTCTCCAGCACCACAGTTTGAAAGCATCAGTTCTGTGGCACCCAGATTTCCTTACAGTCCAAAGAGTCCTCATATACAGGTGGAGCTAAAGATACAAAGAAGTGGCAACATAATTTTGCTGTCAAAGAACTCACAGTCTAATGATCAGCAGTGACATCCAAACAAATATGTACAAAGAAGTTGTTAACATGCTGTATTTTTCATTTTCATAATCATGACAGTGATCAACAGAGGAAAGTCGCCAGAATAAAGACAAATTGAGAAAGGCATCTCATAGAAGATGGCACTTTATCTGGGAATTGAAAGAAGCCAGGGAAGTCAGGAGACATAGATGAGGACTTAGAGAATTCTGGGAATGGGGGACAGGCAGTAAAAATGGCTGAAAATAGAGAAATAAAATTTCTGGTTTAAGGAACAACAAGGATTCTAGAATATGTGGATGGGTGCTATAAGGTGTAAGAAGACTGCAAAAGTGGGGTGGGATGGATTAAAATGGCTTTGAACACCAAACTGGATATTTATTCCTCTAATATATTTAATCCTGCAAGTGATAGTCACTGGACTTTATTGAGTAAGGGGCAGGATGACATGATCAGAACACTTTAAGAAGATCATGGATAGCTTAAGTCATGATGAACTGGAGTAAGGAAGGACTTGAGTCAGGGAGACCAATCAGAAGACCTTTGCAACAATTCAGGTATTCGCTCCAGAGAAGTGGCAATGTCAGAGAGGAATATATGAAAGATATTATAAAGGAAAAAACCTAGAAGCCTTGGCAACAAACTGATTATGGAAAGTAAAAGAGTCAAGAGGTAAGGATGACAATTAGGTTATAAGCCTGGGAGGAATACAGATTTGGATGCTTAAACTGAGGTTTATAACTAGATAGATAGATAGATAGATAGATAGATAGATAGATAGATAGATAG
>JAJPUD010005035.1:68461-103713 GCA_023553655.1 Myrmecobius fasciatus | reverse complement strand
TAGATAGATAGATAGATAAGCCTGGGAGGAATACAGACTTGGATCCTCAAACAGGTTTATAACTAGATAGATAGATAGATATTTTGATATAATTGGTTTCCTTTGTAACTTTATATATTTTATTTTAGACATTTAAAACCAATTTTCTTAGAAGTAGTCCATAGATTTCACCAAATTGCCAAAAAGCTCCATGACATTTAAAAAAGAGTAAAAACCCTTGATGTAAAGAGAAGGCTTGAGACAGAGCTCTTGTGGCAGGAGATGGATGATGATGATCTAGTAAAAGAGATTGAAAAGGCTGGGTCAGAAGGTCACATGGGTAAAAGGAGAAAAATGAGAGAATAGTATCATAGAACCCAAGAGAGAGTATGCAGGAAAGGGGAATGATCAACAGTGATTGAACCAGGTCAAGCATTGAGCCAAGACCAATGGATTAAGCCGCTGAATGATCATTGGTAGCTTTGTTGACAACTGTTGTAGCAGACTGATGAGATCAAAAATCTAACTCAAAGAGGTTACAGATTAAGACAGTGGGGAGGGGTGGAGGAGGGGTGATTTCGAGTACGTCCTTATGAGGAACTATTTTATCGACCTCCTGGCAAAAAAAAAAATGAGGGAATAAAGGTACAGAATGAGTCATGCATTTTTGAACATGAAACACATGGAAATTGGGGGGGTTGTTTGTTTGTTTGCTCGCCCGCCTATTTGTTACAAGGGAGTTTCTTTCACTTTTTTTTTCAATGAGATAGAAGGGGACTAGCAATAGTTCTTAGAAAGGGAACTCCCCCAGATACCCAGAAGAAAAAAAATGAAGAGAACAGAGAAAGAACAGGAGACTCCAAAGACAAGCACACAAGTTTGGAAGTTGCAAGTTCAATGTCATATACTGATGAAGAAATGCAATTTTTTTATAATAGAGACTCAGTTTCATATACTATCACCTCTTCAGTTCTACTATACACAGTTAATTTCATGTAGTATTTGTTAAATTAAAAAAAATAAAATTGAATTAAAATTTAAAATAAGGAAATTAAGACAATGAATGTAGATAATTCTTTATCTTGGATGGAAACAAGCAGAAAAAGAAAAAAGCTATAAAATGAAAGGAAAGCTTAAGTAACTACCATAGTCAAGTTTTTCTTTCTTCTATTTTATTTTAGAATATATGAAATTTGGGAAAGATGCAGGAAACCAGAAAGATCCAAAAGAAAGGGCAAGGTTGACATGGATTATCATTGAGGAAAAGACCCTGGAGAAGACTAGGAATCTAATTTTTTCTTATTCACAGTTTCTGACTTTGTCCACACAGTCGCAGGGACACAAGATGGTGTAGCCCAAATGGTTCACAACCTTGGCCCAGAAGAGGACCCTTTTTAACATCAAACTATATAGAAGCTCCTCTTATAAAGGTAGTTGCACTATTAGCTATGGAGAAAAAAATATGGTGAACAAAATCCACTAAAAATTCAGTGACATTTGAAAAATTAATATGTACTTCAATAATTATTTGCAATGGCATATAATACTTCTTAAAATAGTCACACATACATGTGTGAAATAAGAAATTTATTTAAACCACAGAAACTACATTTAGTCTTTTTTTAAACATACAGAATGACACTATGAGGTATTATCTCTACATAAAGATTAAAATGATGACTTGCACAAAATGATGAAGAGGAAAATGAATAGAATCAAGAAATCTTTTTTCAGTAACAGATATGGTGTTTTTAAAATAACTTTGAGAAAAAAAGAAGTCATCTTGACTATTACAAATGCTCAAATTAGAAATAAAGCACATATGAAGAAAGACGTTATCTACACCCAGAGAAAGAACTAATAAATAGAAATATGTGTAGAATACTTTGTATAGGTGTCTAATGGTAGACATCTCTAAGGCAGGGAGCAGGGGAGGGAAGAAAAAAGGGGAAATGAAGAAATATACATGAAAAGTTTGTTATATATTTAAAAGGGATAGCAAGTTTACATAATAGATTTTTTTGATCTTTTTATTATACTATGTTATGGAAATGCTCATTTTATTCCATAAATTTAAAACAAAATACATTTAAAAATAAAGAATGTCCCTTTTTTCTCTTTGAGGTTTAAGGCCAGATGTAGGAGATGGTTGGGCAGAGGAAGGTGCCCTGAATGGAAACAGAAAAAAATATGACATAATAGACCAAGCTCTGTCCCTTATGGATTGATTAGCTCTCAGTCTGGAATTACAACAGGACTTCCATATGCCTTTCTAGTCTTATTTCTGAAGACTCACACTCCACTCTATGCACATTGAGTTGATGGCTCCACTGCCCTCTGAGTCCTTTCACTGAGAGTGCCCTCTTCGAGGTCCTGGAGAGTTCACTATTAACTCAAATGATCTTTTCCCACCTCTTTGCCTCTTGTGAGTACTTCTTTGCAATACCTGACACTGTTGTCCAGCCTTTGCCCTTGGATATTATGTCCTCCCCAGTTTTCCTGAAATTGCTCAACGGCAGCTCTCTGTCTGGCAGACTCTTCTCAGTCTCTATCATCGTGTTCATCACTCTCCACATGGGGTATCTGCCATGACTCTGTATAGGACCCTCTTCTCTTCTGTCTCATGATCTCATCACTTCCAAAACAAGCCAGAGAGTCAATTGAAATGTGTAAGAAGATGACTACCAGATCTAGTCTCCAGGTAGTCTCTCCCCTGAGGTATGCTCCCACATCTTCAATCACTTGCTAGACATCTCTACCTGGAGGTCCCATCGGTATCCCAAACTCAAAGTGTCTAAATCAAGCTTATCATCTTTATCACTAACCTCATGCTTCCTTTGAATGTCCTTACTTCTGTTACCATTTTTTAGACTCTCGGGTTCACAATAAAGTCTCCAAAAATCATCACGTTTTTATCGTGATGTAGCTCATGTAGCTTAGAAAGAGAGGCCGTGGTTCTCCTTATCATAAGATAGAAAATTATGTCGAAGCACCCAGAACGACACAGAGTAAGTGTAGCCCAGGCTGAGGAGTGTATCTCTGTAACTATAGATGAGGAAATGTTACATCATGTCTCTTTCCACTTGTGATCAGAATGTACAATATTTATTTCATGACAATGTTATAGAATATGATTGTTCTGTAAGAAACGACCAGCAGGAGGATTTCAGAGAGGCCTGGAGAGACTTGCATGAACTGATGCTGGGGGAAATCAGCAGAACCAGGAGATCATTGTACACGGCAACAACAGTACTATATGATGATCAGTTCTGATGGATGGGGCTCTTTTCAACAGCGAGGTGATTCAAGCCATTTCCAATGGTCTTGTGATGGGGAGAGCCATCTGCACCCAGAGAGAGGCCTGTGGGGACTAAGTATGGATCAAAACACATAGTATTTTCACTTTTGTTATTGTTGTTTGCTTGTGTTTTGTTTTCTCATTTTTTTTCCTTTTTGATCTGATTTTTCTTGTGCAGCAAGAAAATTGTGGAAATATGTGTAGAAGAATTGCATGTCTAACATATATTGAATTACTTACTGTCTAGGAGAGGAACTGGGGGGAAGGGAGGGAAAAATTTGGAACACAAGGTTTTGTAAATTATCTATACATAGGTTTTGAAAATAAAAAGCTTTAATAAAAAATTTTAAATTATTATTTCATGAAAACTTTATCACCAGCAATGTTCATTCCTCACCCAAAATTGTTCCCAATTTCTTAGGCACAAGATACCACGAACCTCTAAAGTGTCCAGGATTTGCCCGCGTATCTCTGCTGTGCATTATGGGATAGAGGGAGAATCTCTTAACCACTTGTGTCATGGACCTTAATTTTAATTGGTTGGGTCATTCTCTTCTTTTGACTGGAAAACACTTGCCCACCTGACCTCTCTCCTAGAGAAAGCTGAGAGATAAAGACCTAGGAAATGTGAGCCATCTATCATTCACTCCCATTCACTAGCTCTTTCCTAGACCATAACAGATATATCATTCTAAAATCATTATTTGTAAATAATGCTGTAGCTAATTAAAACCTCATTCAGCCTAGTGCCTCATTTCCAAGTAAATTGGCATTCATCTTAAAGATTGAATTGTTTCTCACTGAATAAACTTTTCTTAAATCAAGAGATTAACAGCATAGTTTAGAGCTTCATTGCCTGGCTTTCTCATTCAAGTTCTGGGAGAGGTTTTCAGATACGGACTCTCTGGGTAGGGTGGAAAAGAAGGAGAGGGAATGGTCACCACTCTTGAAGGGCCCCAGGGTGTAGGCCTGCTGCCTCAGGGATAGCTCAGAGGGCTCTGATAGACTCACTGAATTAGGGTTTATCAAAGACACCCATTGAGGGAAAAGGAATATTGGCTATGGAAAATCTGGAAGTCACAAGGTACCTGGAGCCCATGTTAGACACAGAAGAATTGGCAGCAAGGGGAAACAGGCTTTGCCAGGCACTAAGTTTCAGGGGCATTCCCCTTTCCCCACTGTCCAGCCAACAGAGCATCTTCCAGGCACAGAATCATAGAAACTCAGAACTGGAGGGTCCTTAAGAAGCACCATCAGCACATTGAGTATCCTATATGGTTTGCCTCCTGAGGAGGGGAGGTCACTGGGGTTCATGTGGATAAGAATGCTAATGGTAGGATGCCTCAGGCCATGATCTCTCCACTTGAGCCACCATTTTTTCCTTTTGTCCATGGCTAACCTTGACTCCATCATGGGGTTCTTTCAATCTGACAAATCCAAGTCCAAGAAAAGTCCAAATCCTTTCTATATGACAGCCCGTCAAAACTTGAGGGCAGCCATCCTGTCTGTTCATAAGTCTTCTTTGTGGCTGCTGCTCAGTCTTGTCTAATTCTTCGTGACCACATTTGGCAAAAATGCTGAAACAGTTTGTCATTTCCTTCTCCAGCTCATTTTGTGGATGAGGAAACTGAGGCAGATGGGTGAAGTGACTTATTCAGGGTCACACAGCTATTAAGTGTCTGAGGCTGGATTTGAACTCACAAAAATAAGTCTTTCCAACTCTAGGCACTCTATCCACTGCACAACCCAGCTGTCTTGTCTTCTTCATAGCTAAATGATTTCCTTTAACCAATGTTCATAAGGCAATAATTCAAAAGCCTTCACCATTCATGTTGCCTTCCTCTGAACACTCTCCTTCTGAATAAAGTCTTTCCATGGTCATATCACAAACTGAACATATCTGGCCCAGATAGAGTGGTTTGGATCGCCACTTCTTGTTTTTTTTTTTTTTTCTTTCACCATGTGACAAATATGCAAATATGTTTAAAATGATTGTACATATGTAATATACATCAGATTTTTTGCTATTTTGGGGAGGAGGAGGTAAGGGTGGAAGGGAGCAAAAATATGGAACTCTAAATCTTACAAAAATGAATATTAATAACTATATATGTAATTGGGGAAAATGGTATTAAAAATCATAAGCACAAAGGGAAATCTAGCAATCAATATTTGAGCAAAATCTGGTCAACAGGAATAGCATGAGACCTGGAATCAGGTGGCCAGGGGTTCTAAACTCAGCTCTGCCACTGGCTCTTTTCTTACGTTGAATCAACACTTTGCTAGCAGAGATTGCTTCATTTTGAACTCAGTGTTCCTAGCACCAAGCAAACATAGCGCCTTGATTGACCGAAGTGTTCCTTAATTTCTCTGCATCTCAATTTCTTCATATAGAAAATGAGAACTGAACTCTTGGCAGTGCTCCTGCTCAAGTCTATTGTGAGAATCAAAGAAGGCAGTGACTCAAAGCTACTTTGGAAGCAGAGCATGCTTGCCTTATAAATGCAAGGCTCGTAATAATGATCACTTTGATGTGAAGTAAGATAGTGATGAAGATGATGATGATGATGATAACCACCTTTTTATTAATGGCTAATTTTCAACATTAATTTTATGCACAAATATTACTGTTCTCAGTAATTTTGTCTGTTTCTTTCTCCTTTATTTATCAATGGCAAATTCAATAAGAGTCACTCACAAAACCCCTCCCTTCATTTCACTGATTTTAAAAACTTTCTTCTATGAATCTATGCTGGTAAGTGGTGGATTTTGAGACCAAACTGTCCTGAGTAACAAGATAGTCGCTTGGTTCCCCATGGGTTTTCCTCTCTTTGTAGAGAAATCAGTTGTTTAAGACATGAGGATGATTTCAATACTCCTTTTCTTGCCGAGATGTGAGCATTTTTGTTGTTCCAGCAATGACAGAATGGCTGATGGTTAAGTAGCCAAAGCTTAGGATGAGTCCAGCAGCTCCGGGTCAAAGCTGGGACTCTCTCTTGATTGGGAAAGAGAATAAACGGAAACTTATGAAATCATGCTGGAGACAGATTGTCAATAGTCTGTGGGAAGGCCACTTCGCTTGATCAACGGAGGCGTTTGGAGCAGAATTTTGATTAAAGAAGACATTCTAGGCAGGGTACGGGGAAGACAAGTTGTCGGGGAATCCCATTGCTCAAGATGAATAAATTGGAGATACAGTAGCTGAGACTCGGAATGGAGTAAGGCTGTCAGAGGAATGAAGAACGCTGCTTTTCCCATAACAAAATAGATCATGGGCTCATCCAGATGGGAATGCTGAGAATCATCCAGACCCAATCATCTGGAGAGGAGATCGGGGAGCTCCTGGGGAATTGAGATAGAAAAAGGTAGGAAGAGGACACTAAGGGGAAACTGAGGATACGGAAAAGGCAGGAACAGAGAGAACACATAAATACATTCCCTGAGTCAGACTCTTAGGGAGAGGAATTTATAGTAATAGGGACAATTTCAAGATGGCAAATCACATCCCATCCATTACCTCATCTCAGCCTCCTAACAAACCTCTGAGGTCAGAACTACAGCTATGCAAATGCTTATTTTTCTTGACTCCAGTAGCTGATTTGGCTAATGCCTGATCATTGGGTCTGCTAGCACTCAGCCCTTATACCCAAAGGAAAATGAAACACTCCAGAAATTATTTTGGTCACGTATGATGTGAAAAAAGCATTCCTTCATTACAATTATCTGACAATTCTCAGCCCAATTTTTGGTGGGTTATCCAAAGACCTGACTCATTGCTTCAGTTCTCAAGAGTGTCCATGTCCAAGAGTGTCTACTTCCAAGAGCCAAGATATGACACTTAGGTAGTAAATGAGGTCATTATAGTAAGTTTACCTGGATCATTTCAGTCTGCTACTCAAACTACTGTTTGTTTGTTTTTTTTAATAAAAAATGGCTTTTTGTTTTTCAAAATGTATGCAAAGATAGTTTTCAACATTCACCCTTGCAATATCTTACATTCCAAATGTTTCCCTCCTTCCCCACCCCTTCCCTAGGCAGTAAGCCTAGATTAAACATATAGGTTAAACATGTGCAATTCTTCTAAACATTTCCACATTTATCATGCTGCAGAAGAAAAACTTGATCAAAAAGGGAAAAAATGAGAAAGAAAAAAAAAACAAGCAAGCAAACAACAAAAAAATGTGAAAATATTATGTTGTGAACCACATTCAGTCCCCATCATCCTCTCTCTGGATATAAATGGCTCTCTCCATCGCAAGTCTATTGGAATTGGAATCACCTCATTGTTGAAAAGAGCCACGTCCATCCACATCCAGAATTGATCATACATAATCCTTGTTCTCTTGGTTCAGCTTTCTTCACTCAACATCCAGGACTTTCTGAAATCATCCTATTGATCAAATTTTATAGAAGAATAATATTTCATAACATTCATACACTGTAACTTATTTATCCATTCTTCAATGGATGGGCATCCACTCAGTTTCCAGTTCCTTGCCACTACAAAAAGGGCTGTTATAAACATTTTACATGTATGGGTCTATTTCCTTTTTTTATGATCTCTTTGGGATACAGGCCCAGTAGATATACACTGCTGGATCAAAGGGTACACACAGTTTGATAGCCCTTTGGGCATAGTTCCACACTGCTCTCCAAAATGGTTGGATCAGTTCACAATTCCACCAACAATGGATTAGTGTCCCAGTTTTCCCACATCCCCTTCAATATTCATCATTATCTTTTCCTGTCATCTTGGCTAGTCTGAGAGGTGTGTAATGGTACCCCAGAGTTGTCTTAATTTGAATTTCTCTGATCAATAGTGATATAGAGCATTTTTTCATATGACTAGAAATGGTTTTAATTTCTGACTCTGAAAATTGTCTGTTCATATGCTTTGACCATTTATCAATTAAAGAATGATTTTTATAAATTTGAGTCAATTCTCTACATATTTTGGAAAGGATTCTTTGTCAGAACTCTTGGGTATAAATTCTTTCCCAGTTTACTGCCACCCTTCTAATCTTATCTGCATTGGTTTTGTTTGTACAAAACTTTTTAACCTAATATAATAAAAAATTTCCACTTTGCATCCCATGTTGTACTATAATTCTTCTTTGACCATAAATTCCTTCCTTCTCCACAGATCTCTGTTCTTCTAATCACTTTTTATGTCTAAATCATGAACCTACTTAGACCTTATCTTGGTATAAGGAGTTAGGAGTGGGTAGGCCAGGATTCTTATAGGAACTGAGCCTTGGAGAGAGCTACAGACCCCCATAGATAGTATGATTAAAGAAGGCTCTCTTAGCATATATCTCAAAAATATTATATATGGAAGACAGCAAGGAGGCCAGTGACTGAAGCATAGAATGAGAGGGAGGAATAGGGGGAAATCTGAAAAAATATGGTACAGTCAGAATTTGAAGGGTTTTAAATTTCAAAAAAGATTTTTTGTATTTTATCCTTGAGGTCAGAGGGAACCAGAGGAACTTTCTTCTCGAGCAAGAAAGTGATATATTCAGCTCTATGCTTTAGGAATATTTATGTCCATTATATTAGTCCAGGTGAGAGGTGATAAAAACTTAAAACATCATAGAAGGTTTTTGGTGGAAAGGAGGAGAGAGATTCAATGGACACTAATTTTATTTTCAGCATGTGAAATACTGGTAAGAATGTGTTGAGCCCAGGATTACAATTTATCTATTCCCCAAAATATTTTCTGAATGTCCACTCTAGGCAAAGCCCCTCCCTACAATGGGGCCCTGACGTTAGTGGAAAAGTGATATTAGGTCTTTGCCTTAAAGGAGATTCTCATCCCTGTTGACCATTCACAATAAGTATAAAAGAAGGTAGAATGAGGAAATAGAAGAATAATAGAAGGGATTGGAATACTTCAGAAACAGTCAACAGGGGTTAGTTAGCTAGTGACAGAACAGAGAATCAGGGAGGAATTCACAGGGAAGGAGGTACTTCCCTTGAGCCTTAAAGGCTCCTTACTCTATATATCCCACAATAATTAAGTGAAATAATTATTTGGGGGCAGATGGAAAAGTCTCAAAACATGAAAATGTTTCAAAGCAACAAATACCAATGGAAATGAGAAGCCCTGCCTCTAATAACCCAATAATTGAAAAATTGCTCATAACATACCTTTATAAGATAATATTTCCCCCTACCATCAAGAGAGTCATCATTTTAGTCTTGCTTTGGTTTCATACATTGCATCTTAAGCTACTAATGAAAATTGTAGTCTGAATTGGTAAATAAAGATAACTGATAGTAAAAGGTCTTTTTTGATCCTTTCCATCTTTTTTCAGTCATTTGGAAAGATTTGATTTGGGATGACATTGTGCATTTGCTTATGAACAACACACCTAATACATGACTAAAACTTCATCTACCTAGAATTGGAAATCTAAGTTCCTTGAGGGCAGGTGCTGATTTTAGAGGCAAGATCTGAACCCACATCCTTGAGCTCTTGAGAGGAAATGACAATCACTCTAGTATCTTTGCCATGAAAACCCCAAATGGGGTCACAGAGAGAGCTGAGCATGATTGAAATGAATGAACGGCTTTCTCATTTCTGCTTTCATTTATTGTCTACATAGTGTCATGGGTCTCCGTTGGTCTCTTCAGTTAGACTGAAGGTTTCTTGAGCGAAGACATGATTTCCTACTTGGTCTCGGCAATCTCAATGCGTAACACAATGACTGGCACAAAATAAGAGATGTCAATACTTGTTGAACATTGATTTGTGTCTTTATTCACTTCTGTCTTTATATTCTCAGTGTCCAGTGTGGCACCTGGCATGTGACAACAATTTTCTATGTGACAACTGAATTGAAACAGTAATTGAAGGTTTTTTAATAACTTTACATATACTGACTCAAAAGCCCCCTGTATGGCACATATTTAAGATATTGTTAATTGTTTTATATATATATATATACATATATATATATACACACATATATTTATGGTGTTCTCACCTTATAGAAGAGCAAGTTGAGACTATAAGGTTAAGGGGCTTACTAGGATCTGAGGAAGGATTTGAATCTAGGACTTGGGGTTCTTATTAGTATGGAGGTAGACTGGTGAAGTGGAGTTAGAAGACCTAGGTTTAAAAACCACTTCTGAATCTTACCAATAATAAGACCCTGGAGACCCTGAGCACATCATCTGACAGTGTTGGACTTCAGTTTCTTCATTTGTGAAATGAGGGAGTTGACTACCCAGCCCCCAGGTCCATACTAGTCATGTGGTCTTTATGATTTCATTTTGGGCATTAGGTGGCACTTTTCTTCCATAATGATGAAACAATAGGGCTTAATTATTAAAGAAATGTCCATTTTTACATAAAATTTACTTATGGAGGAGAGAAAATATTTTTAAATGTCTCAAGCAGAAAAATAAATAGGTTGACAAAATAATATGACTGAAGAAAACACAATGAATACCATGTATGTTCAGTTGTTCTGCTTTGAATGAATGAATAAAACATTTATTAAGCACTTACTATGTGCAAAGCACATAGAGACATAGAGAAAAGCAAGCCAGTGCCTGAGATTTAGGAGTTCCCATTTTAATGGGAAAGATAGCACAGAACAGAGATAATCCCCAGCAGTGATGGATGACTGGGCCTGCCACCTTCATCCTCCATTACACCTCACCATAACCAGACCAGAACACTTGGTGGAATCAGTTTCCCCAAAGCCTCATCTACAGTTATCCCTTCCACATCTAGATTTTCCCCATAATTTCCATACTATCACATCAGCATAAGAAATTAAATGGGAATTTGGGGGAGTTTTGTGGAAAAACAGATGGTACATAAAGGCCAGCAGTTGACAGAAAATGTTTAGAAACTCAGAAATGCATAAAATAAAAGCATAGTGTTATATAACATCAACCCAAATTTTACCATAAAATACTGTAATAACATCCCATTACAGAAAAAGAAAAAAATGTACTCCTTTTCTGGTACAAAGAGAGAACAAAAATTGTGCAGATTTTCTAGATCAAGGGGGTGTCACGCCTGTACTCCCAATCCCTATGACGTGGAAGGAATAACTATATTTCTTCCTTCTGTCTGGGTAGTTTGTCATTTGTTTGGTGCCAAAATTTCTCACATTTCTCTTTCCTCAGTATTCTTTCTGCCTTGATTCCTAAATTTTCTCCCATTTACCTACTGTAGAAATATTTGAAGCTCCCATGCCTCTTTTGTTCATTCATTTTCTGGGTTTATTTTGTTTGTTTTGTTTTAACAAGGTGTACCCTTCCAGAGTTTGGTTTTCAGACCTAGGTGACGACACAGGTGGTAGAACCATTATCAGGGACAGATTTGAAGGAAGGAATACTGGGCTGGGCTTACCATGAAAGAAAAAAAGGTTGTGCTTTAGCTTTTTGGGGGGATCTCCAGTGGGTACAATTCACTGAAAGATTGGGGCAAGGGTATTGATTTGAGAATTATGTGTATAGAGCTGAAAATTGAACTCCTGGGAGAACATGTAGTCCCTGAGGAAGAGTCTATAGAGGAATACAGAGAAAAGCCCACCCATTCCTTCTTCCTTGCTGCATCACCCCAATGGTCTTGCTTATGTTGTACCCTTTTACTGGAACACCCCTCCCCAACCACTCCTCTCCTGAAGTTGTCCTTCGTTATTGAAGGGGACCAAAATGAGATCTCTGTGGACTGATCTGAGTATCAGAGCCATCTCACATTTCCTTTGAGCTACTTCACTCATAAAGCCCAATGCCTTCTGTGATGCAGGTAAGCCATGCTGGGGAGTCTTGGGCCAATATCTGCTGATGTGGCTAAGGTAGCCCCCAGAAAATGGTAGGCACTAATTTTTAGGGTTTGGTCATGTGAAGAATACACTATGGCCATTCTCTTTGGTAAAAGGTTGATTTCTTTCTCATTTTTTTTATTAAAACTTTTTATTTTCAAAATGGTAATTTTTCAACATTGACCCTTGCAAAACCTTGTGTTCTAATTTTCTTCTCCCTTTCCCCCTTCTCTAGAAAG
Source organism: Myrmecobius fasciatus (assembly GCA_023553655.1). Classification (NCBI taxonomy): domain Eukaryota; kingdom Metazoa; phylum Chordata; class Mammalia; order Dasyuromorphia; family Myrmecobiidae; genus Myrmecobius; species Myrmecobius fasciatus. The sequence goes on along the minus strand of JAJPUD010005035.1, from coordinate 91,411 downwards.
CAAGTAATCCAAAATATGTTAACCATGTTAAAATATATGTTAAATCCAATAAAGGCATACATATTTATATAATTATCTTGCTACACAAGAAAAATCCGATCAAAAAAGGAAAAAAAAAAAAACCTTTTCCTTCTATGTTTTGTTTGCTTGAAAATCAAGGAAAGTTTGTATCTGAGAAGTTCCAGTCTCATGTTCTGTCTTAAAATACCATCTTCCATCTTCCCATTCCCTCACTTAATAAGCTCCAGTAACTCCCCATTTCCTCCAGGACCAAACACAAAATGTTCTATTTGAAAGTTGAAACAAATCCCTTCATAATCACCTTCCTTCCTACCTTTCCAATCTTCCTGGACCTTCCTCCCTAATATAGATTCTTCTATCTAGTGACACTGGCCTCCTTGCTGTTCCATCAACAAGACACTCAACTCTGGACATTTTTACTAGTTATTATTAATATCTAAACTGCTCTCCCTCCATACTGACTACTGAGTTCCCTGGCTTTTTTGAAGACACAACTAACATCTATTTCCTACAGGAAGCCTTTCCCTTTCAGTTCTTGAGCCTTCCCTCTCTTATTTGCTTCTTATTTAACCTGAATATATCTCATTTGCATATATTTATTCAATTATTATGTCTTCTGGGGGCAGCTAGGTGGCGCAGTGGATAGAGCACCAGCCCTGAAGTCAGAAGTATCTGAGTTCAAATCTGCTCTCAGACACTTAACATTCCCTAGCTATGTGACCCTGGGCAAGTCACTTAACCCTAATTGCCTCAGCAAAAAGGAAAAAAAAAATTATTATGTCTTCTATTAGAATGTGAGCTTCTTGAGGAAACATTGTCTTTTGCCTCTTTGTATCCCCAGAACTTAACATTGTCCTTGACACACTGTAAGTGCTTAATAAATTATTGACCAAATAAATTAGGAATTGTTTGGGAACATCATGGCAGTTGATTTCTCAGCCGTGTTTTTTCATAAACCGAAGAACCTGGACTTTATTCCCTCTCTATCCATTCATCCATCCATCCATTCAACAAACTTGCATTATATGCCAGATCCTCTAGCACATGATACACTTCTGCAACACAAAACCAAGAAGTAAACAGCCTCTGTTCTAAGGGTCTTATATTCTACTGAAGCTATTGCTAGTCTGATTGTAGGATCAATTTATAAGCCAAGATACATAATTATTGAAAGATTAAATGCACAAGTCCATGTTGATCAAGAGGGAGTCCTTGGCATTAAAAGCAGTTGTTTGCAGGAAAGGGCTTGTGTAAGTTTGTATATTTATGGAAATCCCTACATGGGGAAAAGGGCAATCCTGGCTGGGAAGAGTATGAGTTAGAAGCTGAATAGTTAACTTCAAACTCAGGCCAGGCTGGCAACAAGAAGTCTACAGAACCCTGAAATTTGCAGGGCTTAAATGGGAGAGACAGAAAGCAGACAGAGATTCAGGGCAGGAATAACAAAGCAGATGAGAAAGTCCTATTTGAGAAGGACCTGCCAGGGAGCATCTCATTTGCCCACTTCAATTTCCCTGCTGAAAGCCTTCCTCTTATTCTGTGGTAGCTTAGGATCTTTCCCATCACTCTATTCTAACCCAAAGAGCCAATGTGGTCAAGGGCATCATATCCCATATTGCTCCCGACTCAGCTGAGCCTGTAGGACAATGGGATCATGCACAAGCAGGCCTTTGCAATCATTAAGACTTGCTAATTTTTTAAAAGTTCATGAATTTACCATAATGAGGTTCCAGAAGATTGAAGAATTGATATTTTAAGCACAGACTGATATGATGAATGCAGCAAGGAGTAGGGGGCCTGCGAATATATTTTCATTTTTTAATAATCTCCCTCCTTGTGTAGAAGAGTTACTCGAGTCGAGAACCACCCCACCCTGGTGGTGGCAGACGTGGGATATCACCCATCCTTTATTTTAACCATCCGTCTCCTCTGCTTAGGCATTAAACTGGCCAATTAGGGTTGCCAAGCAACCATAACTTCTGCATATGTGCCTCCTGTGGCTTTGTGTGACAACTCCAATGTTAGCCTAACAGGATTTCTTTCCAATCCCAGATTCTCCTTTATATGCAAATTTATGCAAGAATTGTTTATTTAAAAATTATTTTCTATGAGTAATGAGCCTTAGGTTGGGCTGAGGTTGTTTTTGTTTTGGGGGTCTTTTTTCCCCTTACATTTCCTTTTGAAATTTTGCGCCTGCAAATACAGTCCGAAATCAAGTGACCCTGGTGGCTTTTGAGCACAGCTAATCAGCAGGGACGACATCTGCAAGGTAGGTTGGCTCTGTACCAATGGGGGAAGACTTCTTTTTGTGAATCTAGATCACCGTGCACACATTGTGTAGAATGGCAGAGGCGTTGGGCTCCCCGGGGAAACTCAGGCGTGAGGATGCTCTAGCATGCTCCAGGATCCCTCTCAGACAAGCCCCGTGCTTTGGCCGGTGATGCTTGAGTCCCGAGAACCAGGCGAGGAAGACTAACCCTCGGCTCATGGCCTATGCACAGAACAGGCTCCAGCTGCTTCCGAATAAACAACAGGAACCGTGTGAGCACGGGAAGGTGGGTGTAGCCAGGGGCTTTGTCGCTATTCGACAGCTCACACCACCAAAATAATGTCCATTTTTGTCCATGGCAACCCAGTGGGTTTTCCTAGTAGGTGAGCGACTGGGAATATAGGTAGCAGCAATAATAGGATCATAAACTGAGAGCTGGAAGAGACCTGATGGGGCATGTATTCCCACCCCCTTCTTTTAGATTTGAGGATCCCAAGGCAAAAGAGCTGTTGTGATTTATCCAAGAGCAGATGCTGAGCTAATGGCAAAGGCAGCTTTGGAACATGTGTTTTCTGGCTGCCAATTCTGCCTTCTTTCTTCAATACCACATTAGCTCTGCTTAATATTGAGGGAGTTCTTCACCTTTTGGGGGATCATGGACCCCTTGGGAAGACTGCTAGAGTTTAAAAGGAGATTAATGTCAAATACAAAATTATTTTCCCCACCCAAGTCCCCCTGAAATTGATCCATGGACTCCCCTAGGCACTAGGTTACCTACAGGATCCCTGTGAAAATGTGTTAGAGTCTACACAGGGATTTTTTTACTATCAACTTTTTGGAGGAGATCCACTTTGGGGGAGTCTTATCTTCCCTACTTCACAAAAGAAGTTGCACTTCAGAAAACTTGGTCCAAGATTACACAGCAAGTGAGGGTCTAAGTCAGGATTCCACCATAGATCCCTTGATCAGAAGTCCAGCCCTTTCTGCAGTCCACCAGGTTAAAGGAGCCTTGAGCTGCATTCTCCCTGCACTGATGGAGAGCATGGAAGTGATCAAAAAGTCCCTACAGGCCAGAGGAGGCTGAGAGATTCTTTCACTCTCTGATTCTCTTTCAAATGGCTGAGTTAAGTAAAGTAAAAACATTTTTTTACCCACAAAAAATCATTGGCAGGTCTGTTCCCCAATTTTTGCGCCAAGACATTCTCTATTTTTTCCCTTTCAGAAAAATTTAGAAATATCTGGGGAATAGGAGAAATTCTGGATTTTTAAGATGACACACAAAGATATCCAATGTTAATTATTTCCAGGTCTGGGAGAAAGATAATTTTTTTCGAGAATGTTTTTTAGATTTTAAATCCAAATTAAAACACACATGCACATGTGCATGAACACACATACATGCATCATGTCCTCCTGAAACTACAACTATCTGAGTGAGTCCCGAACATTTCCACTTTCCTGATGACCCCATCTCTCCCTCCTCTTTGAATCATCTGACCAAAGAGATAAATGTAGATTTATCTTGACCTTGACCTTGAACTCCCAACAGCCAATCGGAAAGGCTGGATCGGGGCACTCCTATAAATATGGATGAACACATCCGTTTCAAATTAACATTTTGATGAACAGCTTCTAGACCTAGTTTCCCAGTTTAAGAAAACAAGATCCACGCGCACATCACCACAGATTGGCTATGCCCAAATTTCTGCTCACGTCTTCTGGCTGAGGATCCAGCTCAGATCTGAAACATCAGCCATTTCTTGATGTTGAAGCCTTTTTGTCTAGAGCCAGAGCTCAGTCCAATGGCTTCAGAGGTGACCTCTGTCCCAGGTAGACACCAATTCAGTCACTAAAGTGTAGCGATAGTCCCCAATACATGATCTCCTCTGTTTAATTCTCATCATCTGCACCTAATTAGCAAAGTTCAGAATCCCCATTTGGAGAGGGTTGCTTGGAAACATCTGCTATCATAAATCTAAGCTCAGCTCTACCTTCATTTTTTCAGACTGCTGGGCCCACTCTGAAAAGCAGTGCAAGCCTCTCCTGCTCCCAATAGTGGAGAGAGCTGGGTGAGGCCTGGAATGATTATGGCTTTCTTTCCCTTCAGCATTGTCTCCAGCAATCCTCCCAGGCCCTGATCATGGGCATCAGAGGCCCCTGAGATTCATCTTCTCTTGGAAACTCAACTGTTGAAACAGTTGGTGACAAACACCAAATTCCAAAGAAAACCGAATCCAATTTTTCTGATTAAAAAGACATGTGGTGAGCTCCTTTAAACACCCCCTCTCTGCAACCTATGCAAATATTGCAGAGATAATGGATACCAAATGGAGGACATGCAGGGACTCTCTGAAATCTGGGTATGGATTTAAATGTGGGGGATGCTCAGGCAAAAAGGGAAACCAAGGCAGAAGGACAGAAAGGGGACAAGGGCCATTGGCTAGTTTTACTTTGATTCTCTAGAAGGTCATTGTAGCCGTGCAAGGTTTCCAAGAGTAAAACTTGGGATCCCTTCACACAAGTTACCCTTTACAATTCTCATCTATGTCCTTCCATGAAGGATCTTCCTTCCTCTAGGAGATCACAAGTACCACATATCACATATCATATTATTCTTGATTTCAGTCTCCATCTCCTTTTGCAATCACATTTCCTGGCTGACACTGAGAGACAAGTAGATGGTGCAATGGATGGGGTGCTAGACTTGTATTCAGAAGATGAGTTCAAACCCAATCTTGGACACCTTTAAACAACGTGACCCTGGACAAGAAGATCAACTTCTCTGTTTCTCAGTTTTCATCATCCACAAACTGAAATTGGCCTTAAATATTTCCAAGTTTCCTCCTGCTTTACATTTGTGATTGACAATCTTTTATGTCACTTCTTCTGCTAAAGTCAGCTTGTGTTGGCTAAGTTCCCCAGTCTTGCAATCCTACACTGCCCCTTGATTCCCTCCAGTTGGACCTCTTTGGTCAGTGTGGGGCTATTTGATTTGCTTCCTTACATCATGACATGGCCAGGAAGACTTGGGTACTATCCCACCCATGATATTAACTAGCTGTATGACTCTAGGAAAGTCACTTAACCTCATACACAAAGTTATGATCACAAGATCCACGTGGAATAGTCTCAATTAGAATCAAATGAGATGAAGTGTGCAATGTACTCTATGAATAATAATGTCCTAATAATTCCTGTGATTATGATTGTTACTGCTGTATAATATGGGTAGGGGGAAAAGGTTCGGAGTGTGTCAGAGAGCAGTTCAGAATTTTTCAAAACATTATTAAAAATTTATAAAAATTTCTTAATGACAAGCCTGTTTTTTCCTACCCCATCTTCAGTTTTGGACCCAAATCACTATCTAGCTACGAGCCCTTTCCAAAATTATTGTACTGAGGAACCAGCTCTAAGGAAATCCATAAAACTTAATTGTGACTCTATAGACACTAAAACTAAAATAAAAAATAACCAAAGTAGAAAATGAATCTCTCAGAATAAGATGAAAATTCAAAGCCTTTGCCGTTTAACTAAAGGAGCCAATCATTGCCACCATCACATGGGATTTCATTTGAAGCAATACTCTTCTAATAACTTTTCTAGCAAAAGAACAATAATGGAGTATTCGTTTGATCCTCTTTCAATCTTGCTGACCTTGTATGCAGCGCCATTGCTCTGGAAAGGCCATGGTTTTCTTTGTTGGGATATAGTCCATGAGTGCATTTTCTCCTTCACTCACCTCCCTGAGATTTGCCCGGCATAGTTCTTGCCATGGCCCCTTATGGCCATCACATGACACCATTTGGATGGAGTATATGTGTGTGTATGTGTGTGTATGTAGACACACATGTATGCATGTATTTCACTTCCAAGAAAAAGCTCAAATAAAGAAAATTAATCCAGCTAATAAGGGATGATTAAAAATGTTTAGAATATAATTTTCATGTCTATTACAAAGCTCCTCACATGGCTCCTCTTTAGGTCAAAGCCCGGACAAACTGGACACATAAATTGCAAAATTGCTTTGGATTTAATTTTCTATCACGAGAGGGTCCAGAACATTCTACAATGAAAGTACCACACCAAAGCATAGGACGCCACTTGCCACCAACAGTCACTATATATGTCACCATTATTAAATCTGTGAACCCAGATCTGTATAATCAGCATCTCTTGCACACCACTCAAAATTTGACTCAATTGCCCTTCCAAAACCTGATCAAACGCCACCTTTGTAGGATAGTGCATTCTGGGCACCCTGGGTGCCAGAAATGGCATCTGACACTTAATGGCCTGTTGGAAAGCACTCTGCAGATGCTGGGATTGAATAAATAGGCCTAACAAGAATGGAATCGACACCCTTTGGCACATTGCTGTGTTCTCCTAAATTGATACAAGTGTGGAGCAACCTAAATAGTGGTCCCCATCTTAAATCTCAGTGGCGTGGAAAGTGACACATTTCCTTGGTGAAATACCCCCATGAAGATCACTAGCATTGTGGAGCTGTTTTTGTTGAAAGTAGAAAATTAAATTTTAAGTCAATTTATTTTGTTTCCATAACAGAAAATTCTACACAGTCTTTTCCATGAGATGTTTAAGTTCAATTTCTAACTCCAGGGGTTGCCAGCGATATAGAAGATACCCACTCTTGAGGGACTAACCAAAGCCCGTCTTAAAAACTCTGGCTTGGTTTCTTGTTGAGGTACCTAAAGACCAGGACAACCCAAAGCCTTGGACTTAAGGCATTAGGTCAATACCTAGTTTGGGAGCAAGATTTTAATTGATGTGTAGTTATGGTGAGAGAAACAGAGACAGGCAGACAGAAGAGACAGAGACAGAGAGAAAGAAAGCAGAGAAAGACAGAAATAGAAAAAAAAGAGAGAGAACAAAAATACACACAGAGAGAAACATCTTATATTTAAAGGGAATGATAATTAATAGTAGAATAAAGGCTATGGGGTTTAGAGAAAAGGTAAATTCTGAGTCTAAGGACTTGGATTCAAAAGCTACTTTTCCTTTTAGTGCTCATGGGAATTTAGCCACATGGCTTCCCCCACCAGAGGAGTGTCAGGGGCCACAGGATTCTAGATTTAAGAAAGATTTGGAGCAAGAATTCTTGATAACTCTGCCTAGCGAGTAGAGTCTTGGTACAAGACCCTTCAGGGAGGGAAGCTGCTGATCTCCCAAGGCTATCTGCTCAATGTTGAGCAGCTTTTATTTGTTAGAAGTTTTTCCTGAGTCACAGGCCTCAGTCAGCCCTTGCCCAATTGGCCAATCAGAAATAATTTAATACATAGACATTGCTTCAAGTATTTCCTGCCTCCCCAACTCTCCTCTTCTCCACTGGTACTGTTCCCTGTCTCCTCTGGGTGACTGGAGGCCCCAGAGTACACAGAGTCCTGGACCTTAGAAACAGAAGATCTAACTTTGAATTTAACCTGAGACACCTACTAGTTGTGTGACTCTGACTGAGTCATTTGATCTCTTTTACCTCGATTCCCCCATCTATAAAATGAGGGTGACAACAGTACCAATATTTGAGTTATTATGAGAATCAAATGAGATAATAATTGTAAAGCACAGAACACAGATGACTAAGATGATATGATACAAGACATGATGTGAAGTGAGTTCCAAGGAGACTGGAAAGGAAGAACATGATCAGTTGTGGTAAAGGAAGATCTCTTGGAGGAGGAGAATTATGCTTTGTCAGGTCTTCTCTTTCTTTTTTTTTTTTTTGCAGAGGCAATTAGGGTTAAGTAACTTGCCCAGGGTCACACAGCCAGGCAGTTTTAAGTGTCTGAGGCTGGATTTGAACTCAGGTCTTCCTGACTTCAAGGCCGGTGCTGTGTCAGGTCTTAAAAATGGGTAGATGTAACAAATAAAGAAGGATAAGAATAGTGTTCCTGGACCAGGGAACAGTTTGAATAAAGATCCAGAGATTTGACTTCAGAGAGAGAGAAATGTCCCATTTTGGCCCAAACATAGATTCCTTGGAAGGGAGTGGTGTGAGATCAGGATGGCGACCAGATTTTAGAGCTTTAGAATGCCAGTCTGAGTTCAAGGTTTGATTGAAAAGCAATCAGGAGCCATGAGGTCAAATATGACCAGCAAATAGAAGCTGATTCAGATGATGACTTAGAGGAAGGATGAAGTATGAAGGAAAGGAAGGAAGTTGGGAAGAACTGTTAGGAGCACGATGGACAGATGGACAGAGAGAAGACCAGATCAGTGGCAGAGACACAGTCAATAGGGCATGATAACTCTTTAGGCATAACAAGTCATGTATTCAGGAGATGAGCCAAAGCTAATTCCAAAGTTCTGAACTCATGAGACATTTAATTCAAATAGTCGACAATGAAGAATTTATCTAAGATCGTTCATGCTCCAGCTCTAAATAGTAAGTAGTCCCTGCAACCCATGTACATAAAAGGTGCATATAGTGAAATTGGAAAGAGAGGCATTCTAAGGGAGAAAAATGATGCATACGATGGTGACACATCGAGTCTGAAGTGGCAGTGGGATATCTCAGGGCAAAGAGAATGACAAATTGAAATGATTACAGATGCCAAAGTCTCCTGCCAAGCTCAAGAGATCACTGGATGTTCAACACAGCTTGTCAGATAAATAAAGGCCCTATGGTTCCAAGTACCATGCTCTTTCCTTCTGATCATCAGTTACAAAATTAAACAGATTCCCCTGCCTTATTTTCTTGTAAATCATGTGGGTTTTGACACTTTCATTGGCAAAATCTGACTTTCAATAAAAATCGAAAGGATACAACATCCCACTAGGACAATGATCAACCACTTTAAATAATCATCTCTTCTGAAGAAGATTTCCGAAGGAGATGGTCAAATACTGGAAGCTTTTTGCTTTTCCAATATTTTTATCCCTTGCTGATCATAGACTTGGAAGCTTGAAATAGAATTCTGTCTTCTACCAATTTTTCCCCATTTTATGTTTAGTAAATATTGATTTTCTTTTAAAACTGGAGTTTTAATGGACCTCGAAATTAACATGCTGTTGATTTCTTTCTCAGAACTCTGCCATCATTGCTGATGTCAATCTAGCTTCAGGAAAAAATGTTTGCTAACAAATGGCATCTATGGATGGTCACCGAAGAGCAATTGAGCTTCCTTGAGTGGGTTTACTCGCATGTTGGACTCCCAGGTGTTTCCACGTCCTTTGTTGGAGGTAAAATTCAGTTTTTAAAATGGTTCATACAAAGTCATGATTTTTTCTGTTTGCCCAATAATTTCTTCCAGTATATTCTACAATGATCTCTTCTGTCATTTCTATGTAATGACTCATTTTTAGTGGAAATTTATAACCGACCAATTAAGGTGGGGGGACACTACCCCATGCCTTCTTTCTTCATGCTTTAAACACTAAGACACAGCAGGCCAAGACAGAATTCACGGGAAGGAGTTAAATTAAAGGAGCCCTCATATTTGGTAATTTGGGGACTGATAGTTAGCTGCTCATTCTATGATTCATATTGTGTTTCCAACCAAAAGAAATTTTTTTAATAAAAAACGTATTTAAAGAACAAAACTTTTCTCATGCTCCTGCAAACTATGGACTTATTGATAGAGAACTGACATGCTAAAGTAGATCATGCAAAAATCTCTCCAATTTTCCTCGGTAATTACTACGAGCCTTGGAAATGAAAAAAAACAAAAAACAAAAAACAAAAAAAAACAAAAACGAAACCTAAAACAGACCAAGACATTTTGTGTCCTGCAACTTTGACAACAGGGCTATACATGGAAAAGGACAAACTTCTCTTAAAGAGTGTTGCTACTGAAGAAATCGACAGTCGGCACTTTCCCTAATTAGTTCTATCATCTTCCACTAGTTCCACGATTGTTATAACTGCTTCTCCAGTCCAGTACTGGAATCACCATTCCCAGACCACCTCAAGATTTGGCTGACAAGGCTATAGCAATAGCAGTCATAAGATTAAAAAGAGTAAAAAACACAAATGAAACACCTTCTTCAGGGATTGTTGACTTCAGAAGGTACAGGAGAAAACACGTTTAGGATCCATAACACTGAAAAGAGAAGGAATGGTGTCTTTTTAAAATAATGGGATAGTATGGGTTTACTGTTGCAAAAAGAACTCAGATCCAGGGGAAAATGCTTCTGCAAAATGTAAAGATTTAAGGAAAAATTAAATCCAGAATATAAAACATCATTCCATTCCAACTCTTTGGAAAGAAAGAGAGACAGGGGAGGGGAGATGAGGCAGAAAGAAAAATAAAAAAAAGGAGAGACAAAGAGACAGAAACAGAAAGACAGAACAATAGTTTTTCACTGGAACATCTTGACATTTTCTGTTCAGAATATTTTACCGTCTTGGTGGCTTTCCTGCTGTTTAGATTCTAGTCATTAGAGGAGGTCTCAGCCAGATTTTCTTAGCCTAAGCCACCCCTACCAGGTCTTCCCATCAATATTCACAATTGGAAGACACATTATGCCTTGGGTTTTCATGGAGTTTCTTTTTTTTTTTTTACTTTTCCATACACTCCAATATAGTACTTGTGCTCTCTACCCCTTTTGTTGCAAACCTACTATATAAGTGACTCACCTCCTTTTCTAGTCCATCATTTCATGAATGATATCCCCAATCCACTTCTTGTTAATGGATCAACATTTCAAATAGGCTCCAATGTTTCCCACTCCATTAAGATCTCTTGCAACTCTTTTCTTTTAAGAAAATATTGAATTTCTGTTAATTCCTGGATGGGCTTTCTATTGTCTAGCATGATGGATATGACTTCTATATTCATACAAAATAGATCACTTTTGTCTAACCATACTGATGTAGTCTGGAAAGAATCAATTCTCTTTTGTAGTGACTAACTCCTCATTTCAAAAAAATGATTGGAACATATAGTTAAAATTATATGTTTGTGTATTCATAAGGACCAGATGGATTTAAAAGTGAATTCTGTCAACAATGTAAAGATCAACTAATTGCGATATTAAATAAATTAATTAAAATAGTATGCAAAGAAGAGAAAAAAAAATCCTTTTTATAAAAATATATGATACTTATACCTCTACCAGGAAATGTAAAAACAGAGAAGGAAAAGTAGAGACCAATTTCATTAATGAATATGAATGCAAAAATCTCAAATAAAATATTAATTAATAGATTACAAAAATATTACAAAGATATTGCTTTATGAACAAGTAGAATTTGTACCAGACACACAGGCATCATTTTAACACAAGGAAAAACTATTAATATGATTAATGATGTCGATAAGAGAAGTAAAAAATCATTATATCAATAGATGTAGAAAAAGTGTTTGAAAAAGGACAGCACTCATTTCCATTAAAAAAAAAAAACACTTGAAAGCATTGGTATAAATGGATTTTTCCTTGAATTGATAAGATGAATTTATCTGAAACCATCAACAAGCATTAATTGTAATTGGGATAAGCTAGAAACTTACCCAGTAAGATCAGGTGGGAACTAAGTATTCCTACTGTCATCAATATTATTTATATTGAGTTGGAAATTCTAGTAATAGCAATAAGAGAAGCAAAAGAAATAGGAGGAATCAGAATAGGGAATGAGTAACAAAAGTATCTCTTTTGCAGATAATATAGTGATATATTTGGAGAATCCCAAAGAATCAACTAAAAAGCTAATTGAAACAATTAATGATTTTTGCAAAGGCACAAGATATAAAGTAATTCCACATAAATCATCAGCATTCCTATGAATCACAAGCAAAACTCTGCAAGAAGAGATAGTAAATAATATCACATTTAAAATAAATCCAAATAGAATAAAATATGTGGAAATACACGTACCAAAACAAAACGTACCAAAACAAAAAAAATAACTTTTTATACAAATAAAATTCAAGTAAATAATTGGAGAAATGGTGCTTATTCATGAGTAGGCAGCACCAATATAATAAAAATGAAAATTTTACCTAAACTAATTTATATATTCAGTGCCCTCCCAAAAATCACAAAAGTGTATTTTACTGAATTAGAAAAATAATAAAATTCATTTAGAAAAAAAGGTCAAATATATCAAAAGAAATAATGGGGGAGGGATATATATATATACGTATATATATATATATATATATAAAGAAAAGAAGTACCAAATCTTAAATTATATTATAAGACATTTATTATCAAAATTATCTGATACTATGAAATAGAAAGGTAAATCAGTGGAACATAGCAGACATACAATTTACAGTAGCAATTTACAGTTGTGTGATCAACTTTTTGTTTGACAAATATAAAAGACTTAAGATTTTGGAATAAGAATTTTATTTGGTTAAAAAAATTATTGGGAAAACTGGAAAGCAGTATGGCAGAAATTGGGTATAAACCAATATTTAACATTGTTTATCAAAATGAAATCAAAATGTATACATAACCTAGATAGAAAGAGATATATTAGAACAAAATGTGAAGAATATGGAACATATTACTTATGAGACTTAGGGATAGGGGAGCAATTTATAAATAAACAAGAGATAGCAGTCAGATATAAAACGCATAATTTGATTACATTAAATTAAAAGGTTTGGGTGCAAAAAAACAAATGTAGTCAAGATTAGAAAGAAAGTAGAAAATGGGGGTAAAATTTTATCGATTTTCTCAGATAAAAGTCTCATATATCAAATATATAAAGAATTTTGTCAAAGCTATAATACAAATCATTTCCCCAATTGATAAATCGTCAAAGGATGTGAAGAAGCAGTTTTGCAATGAAGAAATTAAAACATTTATAGAAATATGAAAAAGTTCTCTAAATTTTTAATGATTAAAATGTAAACTAAAACAACTTTGAGATGACACTACATCTATCATATTGCTAAAATTATTATTAAATCAATTATTAATTAAATTATTTAAAAACAAATACATAAAATTATTATTAAAGTGGGAAATGACAAATATTATAGGAAATGTGGAAAAATTGGGACATTAATTCAATGTTGATGAAACTGTTAACTTATTCAACCATTTTTGGAGAACCATCTGGAATTATGCCCAAAGAGTTATCAAATTGCCAGTTTAAACTCGGACCCAGCAATACCACTATTAGGTCGATTTCTAAAGATAATTAAGGAGAGAGGAAGAGAACCTACATATTTTAAAGTATTTATTGTGGCTAATTTTGTGGTGCCAAAAAAAGAGAAATTATTGGAATACCCCTCACTTGGGGAATGGCTGAAAAGAGTTGTAGTATGTGATTTTGGTGGAATACTACCATGCCATAATAAAGGACGAGCTCAATGCTCTTAGAAAAATATGGATAGAGTTGTACAAAATACTGATGAGGGAAATGAACTGAATCTAAAGAATGTTGTATACAGTAACAGCAATATGGTTTTAAGAATAACTTAAAAATACCCTGATTGATTAACTACAAAGGACATTTGAAGTATATATAGAATAATTATGTATGTTTTATATATATATATATATATATGTACATATATATATATATGTTTATGTGTGTGTGCTTATGTATGAACACAAAGTTGTGTCTAATGATAGCAACTTCTAGTGAGAGGAAGGAAAAAGGAAAACAAATTGCATGCTAAAGTTATTATATATTTAATGCAAATATGCATATATATAATGAGTATATATATACATGATATGTATATATATTCATATTATTTATATTATTCATATTATATTCATATTATATACATATTATGTATATACACAGGTCTATATGAGAAGAATACAAAAATTATACAAATATGCATGCATTATATATACATATGTATTATTGTCACATATATGTGTATGTTTACATATACATTTACATAAATGTATATATCTTTACAAATGTACATATATGTACATAATTTAAATACATTTTTCCTTTTTTAAAAATCTCTTGGGTACAGGCCTAGCAAAGCCACAGTTGTGTCAAAGAGCATTCAATTTCCAGTAACTTTCTTGTTCCTTTCTAAAAGAACTATCTATATTCATGCACACATCTACCAACAGTACATGCCCCCATTTCCCCACAGTCCCTCAAATCTTTATTATGTTTTTTTGGATCATCTTTGCCACTTGGGTAGGCATGAGATATAATCTTGGAATTGTTTTCATTTTGATTTCCATGATTGGTAGGGATTTGGAGAAATTTTTTTTAATATGATCATAGTTTGATCGGGTTTCTTACTATTTGTCCAAATTCTCAATTCACTTATCAATTGGAGAATGATTCTTTTTTCTAAAATTTCAGACAATTCTTTATAGCTTAGAAATGAGAATTTTATCACAGAAACTTGCTGCTGGTTCTTTCTCCTTTCATTTTAACTTTATTAGATTTATTTACAGAAAAAAAATGTTAATTTTGTGTGATCAATTTTTTTTTCCATTGTATCTTCTGTGAACATTTCTTCTCCCCATTTGTCTAAGAGCTTTTTTCTCACTTGATTTGATGGGCTATTTTTTTCCATATTTATTTCTCTAATTAGACTGTAACCTTTTAAATAGAAGCCAAATATCCATTTGAACCTTTTTTATAGGTACTGATCTAATTTGATTTTTTCCCAAACTGCTATCTAATTTTCCTACTAGTTTTTGTCAAATAATGAATTTTTATTTCCATAGCTAGGGATTTTGTATTTATGAAGTACTAGAGTATTAGATCCATTTGCTTTTGGATGTTGTATACCTATATTGTTTCACTAATCAAACTATTTTTTAATGCGTACCATGCTATTTTCATAATTACTACCATATAGTATTGTCTCAGATCTGGCACTGATAGGCCCATTTAATTCTCTTTTTTTTCATTATTTCTCTTGAGATTCTTGACCTTTTATTATTTTTGTAGGTCTATAAAGTAATCCTATGGTAGTTTGACTAGTATGGCATTGAATAAGCTAATGAACTTTGGTGGTATTGTCATTTTTACAATATTAATTCATCATACCCATGTGTAGTTAATATTTTTCCAATTAATTAGGTCTCTATTTCTGTAAATAATAATTTTAATTGTATTGATATAGTTCTTATATGTATCTTGGTAGGTAGATGGCCATGAATTTTACACATTCTATAGCAATTTTAAATATAATTTCTCCATCTCTTCCTGCTGTTTTATTGTTATTATATAGAAATGCTGATCGTTCTGTGAATTTATTTTATATACTGCAAGTTTGTGGGAGTTACTGTTTCAATTAATTGTCTAGTTGACTCTTTAGGTTCTCTAAGTACACATATCATTTACAAAAAGTGATCATTTTATTTTCTCTTTATCTCTTTTTATTCCCTCAGTTTTTTTTCTTATGTTATTGCTACAGCCAGTCTTTCTAGTACTATGCCAAAAAAAATGGTGACAATGGACACCCTTGTTTCACCATTAAAGGATTCTTCTTTATATCCATTACAAATAACAGTAGCTTTGGGGTTTAGATAAATATTATTCATCATTTTAAGAAAAATCTATTCATTTCTTTTATCTAGTGATTACAATAGCTATGTGTGTCAAATTTTGTCAAAAAATCTGCATCTATTGATGTGATCAGATTATCTTAGTTGATTTTGTTATTAACATGATGAATTGAGTTTATACTTTGTCTATTATTAAGCCAACTCTGTGTTCCTGATATAAATCCACCTTGAACATATTGTCTAATAGTTATGATATGTTGATTTATCTTTGCTACTAATAATTCATTTAAAATTTTTTGCATCTGTGTTTATTGGAGATATTGATCTATACTTTTAGTTTTGTTTTAATCTATTCTGGTTTATATATCAAGATCATTACATAGAAGAAATTCAGTAGCATCTCCTTTTTTACCTATATTTGAAAAAAATGCAACATTGGAATTAATTGTTCTTTGAAAAATTGATATATTTCACTTATGAATCTGATGTTTTTATCAGCAATACTAAGAAGGTGCATATTTCATTAAATTCCATTATTCTATAAATTTTTATTCAGTTTTGTTTAAAAATTATAAGCCTTTTGAAACATCATATTCCAGGCTTTTTGTTTCTTTATAATTTTGGCTACTAAATCTTCAATGCTGCTGAATTATTTTTTACACTTGTAGCATTTTTTTTCTTGAAAATGGAAGCTCTGAATTTTGGTTATAATATTCCAGAAAGCTGACATTTTGTGGCTTCTTTCAAGAGATTCAAATGGATTCTTTACATTATTTTCACTTTGTCTTTTGATTATGTGTCTTCTTTCTTTGTTTTTTGTCATGAGTTTTTCATACATGCTATTTAGGATTTGGAAGTTTTTTGCGTATACCTTTCAGGTAATACAGTGATTCTAAAATTATCATTCTTTGATGCATTTTCCAATTCAATTTTTATGTAAACTATCTTAAATTTTCTTCCATTTTTCAATCATTTGATTTTGTTTTAATATTTGTCTTTGTCCTAAGGAGTCATTAATTTCTATTTAGCCCATTCAAATTTTCAAGGAATCTGTTAGTTTTACCAAGCTATTAATTTTCTTTCCAACTTGTTTTCCATTTTTTCATCTAACATTCTCATTTCTCTTCCAGTTGGCTCTTGTAGCATTCTTGTCTCATTTATAAAGACCTTTTTAGATCTTTTAAAAATTCTTTGCTTTATCTCTTGTGAATTCTAATTAAATTCATGCCCAAGCAATGTGGCAATTTGAGACTTTGCTTGTAGATATTTTAGAGCCATTATCTTGTTCTGGGTTTTTGACTTGAGTGTCTCTGTCATCATAATGGTCCTTCATGGTGGGCTTTGTTTGTTTGTTTATTCTTCTAGCCTTACTTTCTGACTTCACACTTTATTTTAGAGTGGACCAGACCCTATGTACTTTTAGAGAGAATGGCAGGACTGGCCTCAAACTTTTTTTTTTGCTTTTTTTCACTCTTTCTGATGCATTCTCAGGCTACTGAATGTTGGATTATTTCAGGATTTCAATTTTGTGTCATGCTAAAATATTAAAGTATTCGAACTATTTTAATCAAAGATGAAGCCTAAATAATATCCTTCTGGTTTAAGCTCTGCAACTTTCTGATCTGGATTTGTATCTGAGCAATTATGGGGTTTGGTCCTGGCTGAGGCTCCAGTAAAACTGATGCTGACTCTAACCACTGTCAACAAGATAAACAACTACATATTCAGAGTGACAGAACTGTGGGTTTTCCTTTGTATGGGCTTCCAATTATAGTTATTCCACTACAAAATTTGAATTGAGCTGGAGGATGGATATGAAAGCCCACTCTCTTCCCAGGGCCAAAGGTACACAGCTGCTCCTTGCTTGCTCATCTGTACACATCCTAGAGCCCACATTCACTCCCAGATCTGTACTAGTTCCCCTAATGCAATTCTCCCCCTGAGTCTGCACTGGATGTGTGCCGCAGTATTGCCCTGATCAACTGAGCTATCATTTGGCCCCTATTGCTATTCTTTGCAAAGAGTCAGGATGCTATGGGACTCTAGAACCTTGGGCTGATCCTCATTTGTTCTCTGTGAGGAGAGGCTCTGAGCAGCCACTCCTAGCTAGAACATATGCCCATTTTCCCAAACTTTTCTAACTCCCTTTGCCAACCTGAGCCCAAAAAATAGCTATGTTCCTGATTCCTTCAAAAGCAAATTACTTAATGTCTCATAGCCTCATTTTCCTTGCCTTTCAAAGAGGAAAAAACAGCATCTCACTTCTAAGGCTGTGATGATTAATGCAAATGTTAAGAGTTTTACAGAAATGTTACCTACTGCCATCTCAGGGCCTCAATTTATTCAAGAATTTCTCAGCATAAAGGCATTAGACTCAAAGATTTCACATGGCTTTATCCATCTCTAAATCCTTCTATCCAATAAATCACTTTCCCCATTTGTAAAAATGAAGTTGAATCAGATATAAAAATAGGTAAAGAACTTAAGTACTCATTATTTTCCTAAGTACTTTGCTAAGCATTGAGGCCGAAGATAGTCCTTTAAGAATCTTACATTCTAATGGAGGAGAATACATGCAAACAAATGTATAGAAAGCAAGTTACATACAGGATAGATAGAAAATAATTAGGGGTTGGGGAAGGCTTCCTATAAGAGGTGTGATTTTAGTTGAGCTCTGAAGGAAGCCAGGGAGCTCAGTGGTTGGAGTGGAGAAAAGAGTGTTATAAACCAGGGAGACCGTCGGAGAGACTGTCCAGAGCTGAGAAAGTGTCTTTTTGTGGAACAGACAGGAGGCTAGTGTCATTGGGGAGTAATGTGTGAGAAGTCAGGAAAGGTAAGAAGAGGCTAGATTATGAAGGGCTTTGAATGTCAAACACAGCATTTGTGTTTTCTCCTGGAAGCAACGGGAAGTCACTTTTGTTTAAAGTAGGGATGAATGATCAGACTTGTGCTTTAGAAAAATCATCTTAGTGGCTGAATCTTGAGGATGGAATGGAGTGAGGGGAGGCTTTGGGCAGGCAAATCACTCAGAAGACTCTTGCTCTCATCCTGAGATGAGGTGATGAGCACCTGCACCAGAAAGGGGGCAATGTCATAGGACAGAAGAGTGCCAATCTGAGAAATTATAAAGCTACAAAGGACAAATCTTGGATATGGAGAGGTGAGAAATAATGTGGGATGAAACTGAGATTGTGATTCTAAGGGTTTGGGTGAACGTCATTGTCTTCTATGGTATGAGGGAAGGTAGGACAGAGGAGAGGGACTTAGGGGGAAAGGTAATGAGTTCTGTTTTGAATTGATTGAGTTTAAGTTGTGTATTAGTCGCCCAGTTTGAGATGCCTGAAAGGCAGATGGAGATTGGAGATGGGAGGCCAGAGATTGGAGAGTTTGGAGCAGGACAGATGGATTTGAATCATTGGTCTAGAGAGGGTCATGGAAGCTGATGAGCTCATCAGGTAGCATGGACAGAGAAGAGAAGAAGGCTCAGGACAGAGCCCTAAGGGTAAGAGGGTAAGGGGATCAGGCAAAGGAGACAAAGAAGGAACCAGCATTGTCCCTGTGTAAGCAGCACTGGATGAAATGTCTGTACCTGGCTCTTGGTTACCATGTGGCAGCCAGTCTCTGTTCTAGTGAACTTCCCTGCCATTCAGCTCCCAGGGAAGGCCATTTATTTCCTTTATTGTGTTTGTGCCAGATAAAGAAGACACTTTTAACTCAAGAGGGCTTTCAGATCTCCAAGTGTCACATACCTCTTCCTTGCCTCTGGGCTCCCCAAGGATATGTGGGAAATGGGTTCCCAAGGCAATTAGAGACTATCTCACTCCCTGATGTTATTGCTACAAACCCCATGCATAACTGTTCTACCTACTAGGCAACTTCTAAGTGGCTTTAATCATTCAGTTATTGTTTTTCTTTTTAAATGATTTTGTGAGAGGTCATGTAAAAACAAAGTGGGATCCTTGATGAACAGGTAGTTTGTTTAAGTAAAATTTCACAGAATCGGAGCTCTCTCTGCATTTCCTATCATTTCTCTTTCATTAAGGTGGGCTTTGAAATCCTCACTCCAACTGGGAGAAGTCTCTCAGCAGCTCAACAGACACATGGAGATTTTTGAACTCTTCTGAGGCTCAAGGCTCATCTAGGGGAGTTTTATTGGTCTCACTCATTTAAAGGCAATTCTCCTTATTGTATTCTGCCCAAGATAGGGAAGAAGGAAAGAGAAGACTGAAATCCCAGCAAGAAGAAGATAGTGGAGAACTTCAATTCCTAAATTATGCCAGGTGATCTTTGTCTTTCAATTCTCTTCAGTGTTTAAAAACAACAAAAAAGCATATCTAAGTTTATATCATGTTAATATAGATTATATAATAACATATAATAGTGTATTACATGAAATGGGTTGTTCGTCCTTCATTTTCAAAAAGGAAAAATGACACAAGAGGGGTTGTCTTGCCTAGTGCATATATTGGATTTAAGAGAGTTATATCAAGTCACCAGCCTCGCTCTCTCTTCCTGAATTATTGAAGTCCAGTAGTAAGGCAGAAATAGGATAACAAGCCATCACTTCATGGGATGCAGTGATACTGTACAATATATATTTAATTATATAAGCATAATTTGATATAGTATATATAACTTTATAGTATATATGTTAGGTATATGCAATTCATGGCCTGGGACTCCCCCAAGGACTACAGGTTTCCACTTTCAAGGTCTGACCAAAGAGGGTAAGTATCTTTTTTTTTGGCTCAGTGCCCTAAACCCGGAGCTTTTCCTGGATATGTTTCCCCTGAGTGTGAGGAGCAAGTTCCCCAATTGCTACATAGAAAGTCAAGGTACAATGTTGTTACTGGACATGAAATAGCTTTTCTTTTACGTCACATGAAGAATATCCCACTCAAAGGAGTGGTCAAGAACAGGTAACAGAAAAGCTTCTGCTGCCCCACTAGCTCTAGGAGCACTGAACTCACGCTCACCTTGCAGGGAGTCTCTGGTCTTCCTGATTAATGCTTCTTGTCTATAGAGTCTTCCCAAGATCTACAGTTCTTCCCTATTGCTGAGAAGAAAACTAGCCTTGAGGTCACTGAATGCGCCAAACCTTCTCCCTGGCTGGGACCCTCACAAGTCATGGACGTCATTACCTTTTCTGTCCAAGTAGGATAGTCCTTAGGAATTAAATGGACCGCCCACTCCTTTCTCCTAAGAGCCCTTGACTGTGCTCACTCAGGACAGCTGTTTAGTCCACAGGAATTATGTGGATTACCTTGTTTTCCTCCAAGGAGCTTCAGAAAATCCCAGGAGTCCTGGAGCTTCACCAGCATCGTCCAAGACTTGTTTTTCAGGCGATATGCAAGGACATGTCCACAACCACTATGTCTTCTGTGGGCATTTTATCAATGACTCAGTCCTTGTCATGTGCTGGGCAGGGAATGTCCATTGTGCAGAGGTAGAGTCTTAGATCTGTGCTTAGAAAAGGAAACAGAGAGAGAGAGAGAGAAGGTGATCAGAGAATCCCATTTCCATGATCTTGCAAGCACAGGAAGCAGCATAACAGTGCCAGGAGCCATTAGCAGCTTTTAATGGAGAGAAATTTTGCATGGGCTTGTCTCTCTAACCCAGTCAATAGAACTCAAGTCCCCTCTGCTGCTCTCCAGGCTGAAAGTCCAGAGAGGGAGAAGGAAACAGCACCTCTCCCACCCCAGGATTGGTGTGGGGACCAAGTGAGACAGCGGATGGGAAGAGCTTGGAAAGCCCTCAAGTGCAATCTAAAGGCTGACCATTGGCAAGGTAGCAGATCGTATAGAGTGTTCTTGGAGTTAGGAAGGCGCAGGCCCAAATCCTGACTTTGACATTTATTATCTGCGTCACCCGGGCCAAGTACTCTAAAGCTACCTCTAGTAAGTTCCTATGATTTACACATTGAGTCTGTGTGCTGTAATGAGCATTTTAGGAAGGGAAGGAGAAAGGAACAGCCTTCATTAAGGGCCCCCTATGAACTGGCCATTTTCTAGATGTTATCAAATTTAATTCTCACAGCAACCCTGGGAGAGAGGGGCTATTACACCCCCAGAATATGATTGAGGAAACTGAGGTGGACATAAATAATGCCATTAAGTAATGCCAAGTAACACAGCTGGTAAGAGTCATGAGGCCAAATGTGAATCCTGCTCTTCCTGACTTCAGGTCCCATGCACTATCCACCTTGGAAACCCCCAGCTACTGGAAAGGCCTTGGAAGAGGAGTCGCAACATCAGCAATTACTTAGCCTGGTGAATTCACCCATCTTCCCAGGGATGCAGAGAACTAGAGGGTGTAGGTGGTCTAGTGGATAGAGGCTCGTGCTCGAGCCAAGAACACTCAATTCTGAGTTCAAATACTGCCTCAGACACTTATTAACTTGTAGGATCCTGGGCAAGTCATTTCACCCTACTTGCCTTAGTTTCCCCTGTGGTCAGAAGACTGTGTAGTCCAAGTGTAGCCAGCTTCACCATCACTCAGCTCTTGAAAGCTTCCAGCCTCAAGAGTCTTTTCCCCTAAATGGTGGCCATAGCTGACACTTCAATACATAATGAAATAGTGCAAAGCATCTCTTTAAGTTTTCTGTGATGGGCATCCAAGCCGTGGATAAAATCAGCATCAAGATGAATTCAAGTTGATTCAATTTAGCAAAAACTAGCAGGCTGCTTAATGCAGAGCAAAACATTGTTTCGGGCACTGGGCGTGCAAAATTAAAAAAAAAAATCAAAGTCTTCTCCTGCCTTCAGTAATGTAAAGTAATCCACCCCAGCACCCAAGTCAATAAAAAGCAAAGTATGTACAAAGGATTCAATGGGGGACAATGCTCACGGCTGGGGACGTTGGTACAGATACCATATAAGATGCAGTCTCTGAGCAGAAACCTGAGATTCAAAGGAAATATGAGAAGAACCTTCCGGACCTTGGGAGACAGAGATACAAAAGTTAAAAGAGACAGAGAGACAGAGAGAGGGAGACAGAGTGATTATAGACATGTACACATTATAGACATGATATTGATATAGATATATGACAGAGAAAGACAGAGACAGAGAAATAGACAAATAGACAAAAAGAGACAAGAGACAGAGACAGAGAAATAGACAAATAGACAAAAAGAGACAGACAGACAGACAGAGAGAAAGAGAGAAGGGAGAGAGAGAGAAAGAGCGGGGGAGAGAGAGAGAGAAAGAGAGAGAGAGAGAGAGAGAGAGAGAGAGAGAGAGAGAGAGAGA